>PISW01010763.1:0-46564 GCA_004023785.1 Mungos mungo
ACTAAGAGAAGGTTTTTTCTAGACAAAACTTTTTCTGTTTTCATGATTATTGTGGTGCCATATTCCTGGGAACTTTACACTCTCTTCTTATTGTTATTATAAGAGTGCCAAAGCGTGAAGGACATTTGTACAGTAACATTTCAACTCAAGAAGCTTGAAGGACATTGTACAAAAACATCTTAACTCAAGTGAATTAACCCCTGAGGAACTGGATCAGCTGCAAGGGTTGTAAGGGCACAAGAGCTTTGCTCAATCACACTGTCCTTACTGGCTCTTTGTTGCTGCTTCCCACAATTGTCCCAGAAAATTCTGTTTATGTAAAGTTGCTTTCTATTTTATTTTATTTTATGAAATAGAAAGGAAAGAGACTAAATAGATTCACATAATATGAACTCCGGTGTTAACATTCTCTGGGCAGGCTTAGGACTGACACAGCGGGAAGCATCCCAGAGACAGAGACATCAGAGCCTACAGCCAACTCCCTCCCTTGCCCAGACCATATCCATCCCCTTCTGAGACCCTGTCCAGGTCCGGACTGGCCCTGGGATCTCCCCCTTTCCTAGGACAGATTAGAGAAGGTGAGATTCTGGTTTGCTCATTTCATCTCCCAGGGCTGGTGCTCACAATTCCCAAAACCCAGAAACAGATAAATGGGAGCAGAGGACGGACTATATCTTTTAGTGCCTTCATTTCTATCTTTCCTATTCAATCCTGTTTTTCATGAGCCTTCAACCAGAATCCTATTTTCCTTTCCTGCAGATTTTCAGTAGTTGCTCAATTAACAATATATAAATATATGGATATATTATGACATGATTATAACAATCTAAATAATTAACATACCTATCACCTCATATAATTAGGAGGGTTTTTATTTTTTAATTTTAATGTTTTATTTCTTTTAGGGAGAGACAGAGTGTGAGCAGGGGAGGGTCAGAGAGACAGGGAGATACAGAATCCAAAGTAGGCTCCAGGCTCTGAGCTGTCAGCAAAGAGCCCAATGCGGGGCTCAAACCCACAAACTGAGATCATTACCTGAGCTAAAATTGGATGCTTAGCCAAGTGAGTCACACAGGCTTCCCAGGACTTTTAATTTTTGATATTTGTTGAGAACATCAAAGATACATTCTCGTAGCAAATGTCCAGTATAGTACACATAATTACATGTGTCTCCATCCTGTCCTTTAGATTTCCAGAATTTCATGTATACCTAAAATTTTATACCATCTGACCCATTCCCTTACTATGCCTTCATTCAGCTCTTGGCAATCACAATTCTACTCTGCTGTAGGAGTTGAATGCTATTAGGTTCCAGATATAATAGAAATAATATAGTATTTGCCACTTTCGATGTCTTATTCCACTTAATATAAGATCCTCCAGGCTCACCTGCATTGTTCCCAAGGGAAGGATGTCCTTCATATAAGGTTGAGTTTGTATCTATATAGACAGAGAGATGATAGCTAGATAGATACAGATATCTACATTTAAATAGATATATAGATGTATGATATATATGGCATTATCGTTTATGATACATAATATATTCTATGATATTCATTAAAATTTTTTTTGTCTTTTTAAATTTTACTTCTGAGAGACAGAGACAGAGACAGAGAGTGAGCGGGGGAGGGACAGAGAGAGAGGGAGACACAGAATCTGAAGGAAGCTCCAGGCTCTGAACTGTCAGCACAGAGCCTGATGCGGGGCTCACTCCCATGGATTGTGAGATCATGACCTGAGCTGAAGGTAGACACTCAACCGACTCAGCCACCCCTCTATGATATTAATTTTTATATCATACATAATATTATCTATAGATGACACGTTCCACACATACTCTTCCTAGAAAGCAGGGAAATGACAGGGAGATAACAATTCCTGTTTTCTCAAATGATTAAACTTGAGAAAGTGGTAAATCAAATGATGAGGAATTAAACTAATGATATATTGCTGATGAGAGTGTACCAAGTACAGGAAACTGGCATTTACATATAAGCTCACAACATTTTTCTATCCTGTTTAAAAAAAAAAGGCAAACACAACAATTTAAAGTCCCTGGACTTTGAATCTAACCTTCTTTTCTGTATTTTTCAGTTCATCCATATTTCATTCCTGTGGTTGCAAATGTTCTTTTTCAATCCACAGGTAAACAGAAGATGGCAAATGGGTCAGGCCCAGTACCTACATCTTCATGGTTACTGTGGGATGCCTAGTGGACCACCCACAGGATATTATCACACCATGTGTGTGATGTTCCCTACAGGTCACGCCATCAACTCACTGTAAACAGGAAATTAGTGCTCAATCCACACTGCAGTGATTGATTTCTACATATTATTGTCCAAATGGAGATAGGTTCAGACATTAGTGTCTTCCAGAATCTTCTTCCAGTAAACTTTCAAGTGCAATGAAAGCATGTGGTCCTGTAGGATGATGATGGTGGTCTTCGCTGGGAATCAACAGTTAACTCACAACAGTGGAACCTACGTGGTATACTCTTCCCTGGAACTCAGCAGGAATTGTCCGTGTTAACTTCAGGTGGTGGCTGTAGGGGGCTCAGGTGTGCTCAGGCTGTGTTTGTGTCACAAAATGTGGGTCTCAGGAGCAGGATGAGCACTAACAAGGAACTGGTGAAAGATGCAATTCACAGACCCCATTCCAAATTGCAGAATCACCATTTCTTCGATGGGACCTGGAACACCAAATGATTTATATGCACATGAAAACTTGAAAGCACAAACCGCCGATCAGCCTGGGTTTACAATAAAGATCCCATGGCGAGTTTTAAGAACCAGCATCACCCGTGCCTTCTGCCAGAGTCCTCTATTGTTCAAAATGAGAGCGTCGGTGCTGCTTTAACTCTGAGCTCCAGGAGATTCTCAGGTGAGGTCAGGGTTAGCATGAAGATTCACAGACGTACTTGGGAGGGCTGTGTCTGGCTTTCAGTCGAAGAGACGATGACAGTCTGTTGGGCATGGACTTGGAAGGGGCGGGTGAGGGCAGCCCAGGTTCCCCGAGGTGTGGCAGGATGTGTGGCTGTCTGCGGGAGAGGAGGACATCTGAAACCGGGAAGGAGAAACTCCCATGGAAGTCGCCATGCAGGAGCTCTACTTTTTCTGACTCTTTCCTGTGACAAAGTCATTGAGAGGGTGAGCTTTTGAGCCTTTCAGGGTTTTTCTGCCTCTGAAGTGATGAGAGCAGGTGAAGAGGCTGTGCTGAGGCCTTTAAAGGCCTACAGGTGTGATTTCTCCACATCATGTCACCTCAGAAAGCACTCGGGAGCAGAAGGGAGAGGAAGAAATGGCTGCATCTCAGGTAAATTTTGACTTGACTTAGCTTGGAACTGTGCCCTCATTTCCTAGTGAAATGTTGTGCATTTACAACTTGCAAACCTTACTTCTCTATCTCTGAAGGTCTTGCCTAGCAAATTTGTTTTGGACTAGTCAAATTCAGCTTTTTAGGACATTCCTGAGTTACACCTCTAAGCTCTCTCTCCATTCTCTATGACCAGGCTGTCTATACAGCATGAGGAATTCCTGTCATGAATTTATGACCTGAAAATTGTTGAAAATAACCATTTGGTGACAGATCCATATGGGGATGTGTTGGGGACCCCAGTAAAGGTCAAGAGTATATACTGAAGTCCTGTCTGGGTGTGGCATGCATCTATGTAAACTAGGTTAAGGAACATGAACAAATAGGGGCTCATGGTTGCTTCAGTCAGTTATGTGTTGGAGTTTTGATTTCAGCTCATGTCATGATGTCACAGTTTTGAGTTCAAGCCCTGTGTCAGGCTTCTCACTGTCAGCAGAGTTTGCTTGGCATACTCTTCTCCTCTCTTGCCCTCCTCCGCCATACACACTTTCTTGCTCAATATAATAAATAAACTTAAAACAAAAAGAACACGAACAAAGAATTCAGATGGCTATTTGGCCCTGAATAAGACACATTCTGAAAATTTGGCCCTGAATAAGACAGCGTTCTGAAAAGGAGCCTTGCTATCTAGATTGTTTCAAAGACTTACTATTTAAAATACATTGAAAGGGTGCCTGGGTGGCTCAGTGGTTAAGCATCTGACTTCAGCTCATGAGATCTCATGGTTCATGGGTTTTAGCTCTTGTCAGGATCTGTGATGGCAGCTTGGTGCCTGTTTCAGATGTGGTATCTCCCTCTCTCTCTGCCTTTCCCCTGCTATGTCTCTGTCTGTCTGTCTGTCTGTCTGTCTTTGTTTCTCTCAAAAATAATAAACATTAAACAATTTTAATAAAATAAAATACATTGAAGACGATAGGACATGGGAGGAATCTGTGCTTGAAATTTGCCGTAATCTTCTATATTTTCATAGTTGGTATCCTATTAACATTGGTAGGGAGTTTTGTTGTTGTTGTTGTTGTTTTTACATCCTTGGAAACTCTATCACAATAATGATGAGTCCTTCTACATACATGAGGCCACTGATACCAATCTGTCTCATTACAGCTGATGTTAATTAACATTGTTCATGTGGATCAGGGTCTCTCTGACAGATTCCCCCAGAAAATGAAGTCTCTCTCTTTATTTA
Source organism: Mungos mungo (assembly GCA_004023785.1). Classification (NCBI taxonomy): domain Eukaryota; kingdom Metazoa; phylum Chordata; class Mammalia; order Carnivora; family Herpestidae; genus Mungos; species Mungos mungo. The sequence continues at coordinate 4,565 of PISW01010763.1, forward strand.
CAGGGGATCCTAGCCTTTGCAAATAAAGATTTTATATTAGTCCTGGACCTCCTAAGTTGCACTTTTATTTTGTATGGTACAAATGATATATTCTCCCATTATTGCTATTTTAAATTTTCAGCAAAAGGAAAGCAGTATCATATAATTACTATATATTCATGGTCTTAAAATTCTATAATGTGACTTGGCACAAATGACATCATTTCAAGGAAATAATCAGGCATTTTTCCGTGTAAGGAAGTATTCATGATGTTTTATCTTGACTTAAACCTTCCCCTTCCCTGTGGTTCTCTGTTACCTTCACTGTGATTTTGTGATAATTTAGAATCCACATGGCATAGGATACTATTGCCCAGAGTTTCAAATCTGAAATGTCTTCCTTATTTTTGATTCAATAGTACTTAGAAGTGGAATTGAGGGAGCTGAATATTGAAAAAGTCTTACTAAGTGTTCCAAAGAGACCAAGAGGAAACAACATTTGGAGAAAGAATTCTCTATACACCTCTGTCATGTGTCCTACTGTCTACTGAGCATAGTGCTGGATTTGAAATTGTAGATTTCCAGCCCGGGTCATGTATTTTGCTATCAATAGGTCTTGCTGCCTCTAGAGTAGATCTGGTCAGGTTCTTTGGAAAAGGAAAGAGCCCTGTCACATGAAGAGAAAAGAGAGAGGACCCACACACCCAGGTAAGTGGGAATGAATGAAGCAGATGACACAGTGAGGGACCAAAATTAAAGGAGAAAAGTCAATCTTAAAATGTGGTTTGGGAAGCTCAGCTTGAATGGATTCTAGAAGCCCAGGTTCATTTTGCTAGTGGTCTCAGAGGTACCTCTCCTGTCTCCCTCTTCCTGTGCTCCTCCATCCTCTTAGGCATACCCTCTGTCTCAGTGTCTTCTGTGACATTCACAGTAACATTGAAAAGACTTCCATGGCCAGTTAGGATCTATTTGATTGGACTGCATTTCTGTTCATTTTTGGAGCATGTGAAAATAGGGAGTATCTATGTGCAGGCTGAAATGTGATTTACTCTTGTCCCACTAATGGGTGCGCTCATCTCCTGAAGACTTACACAATGTCTGGTACAACATCAGGAATGTGAGGTGGACTGATGCTCTCCTATCATATCTTACACAGTGCACCCCTACCCATAGGGGCTCCGCATGGATGAGACCCAGTACTCTGTCCTCAGAAATATACTGGGAGCCTCAGTGTTTATGTTGGCCTCACAGGGGAGTCGTTGGCCACTTCCTGAAGACCTAATTGATGCTGGGCCCCATTAAGGTCTAAGTGCCAGAATCTTTGGGGTTCGACATTACAGATGATAGTTCAAAAAACTATAATGGAGATTCCAATTGGAGGCAAAACTGAGAATGACATTTTCAACATTGCTTGTCAAAATTTCATGTATACACAAATCACTTGGGGTTCTCATTAAGAAGAGAGTCTGGGGCCCACACTCAGATATCATGTTCCCTCAGTTTGGATGAAGGGCATTTATTGGTATTTTTAACAAGCATTGAGGTTGCTGTCCCCAGACTTCATCTCCAGTAGCAGTAAGGTAGAGAAAGCAGAAGAGCACCCCTGAGTTCCTTATACCCAACCATCTTATCTCAACACAAGTACTGCTGTTGCCAGTGGAAATTACTAACAGCTTTTGAGAAGATGTTATTCTCTGCAAATCCCCTGCAAGTTGGAAAGGGACTAGATAAGGCAGTGGTATCTGAGCAAGGCTCTTTGGGGCACACATGTGTACTCCTCCAGCAAAGGGATGTTTATCGAGTATCTACCACATGCTCCAAGTGTATGAGGATGCACTGTGTCCAGGACGCTGACCTGAGAATCTTACATTGTGCACGTTAATCATTCCCAAGCCCTGGGAATTGGGTACACTATGTTCATTTTTGCAGGAAGATTGGATTCCTGGTGAGAATCTGGAGCAGAGAGTGATTCTCTACTTTTGAATTATCAGTACTCTTGAAAACAATGTTGGATGTGATGGCACAAATATAGAGAGCAGATGGGACACAGAAAGAAAAGGTGGAGTCGAGCCTCTGAGGGAAATTGGATGAGGATCATTTGCATTTATATATTGGTTAATTTCCATGTGAGAAAATCAAGGGACACCCCAAAAATGGAAGGTGGGATGCTATGTGTTACCCTGGAAAAACTGTTTGAACCAGAAAGATGAAAGGGACTCACCAAATGGTAAGTGCTTTGCAATTCTTTCTCTGAATCTGGGCCTCAGGAAAGTAATACTATCAGTGGACTATCCAGGAAGCTGAGCTGCTAGGAACTCTGTTCTCTGAGCTGTTCTGAGAAGGTAGGATCAAGGACTGGCAGCAGAAGTTAATTTCTTGGTGAACACGTCACTTATGACAGATTCTCTGTCGTGATGACAGAGACAATTTATGACCATGCTCTGTCAGTCTCCACAGACACCATGGAGACAGAAGGACTACTTAAGAAGTGAATTCTGGGACAGCTTAGCTGTGCCCACAATGTTACCCCGAAGTATGAAACAGGAATCCCCGAACGTCATAGGCTCTGCTGCAGTAGTGGGATTGATGGGAGCTTGAGCGTTTATATTAACAGAGTGATCCTGGATAGCCGGTCCCTGCTCCCCATCTGCTCAGGGTCACCTGGATGGTGGGAGGTGCCAAGCTCGACGGGTTTGCCTGCATTCTCTTTGGGCACATGTGTGAGGTTTGATAATACCAAAGGGAGAAACGAGAGAAGGCAGAAAAACTCGGTGGGATAACATTGGTGCAAGGGAGGATTAGTCTGTCCAGAGACTCTATCCCTTCTCGTTTGAAATGTAAACTCAGGTGTGTGGGCTTGGTTGAGATGGGATTCAGGGCTGGTCCTCTGGAGACCTGGGCAGGTGAAGGGAGAAGCACATGATTGCCGGTTTGGGCCACAGAAGGCCAATGTGTGCCACAGGTCCTCTCTGCACATGTGCGAGAGTGGCCAGAAATTCTACCTATGTAGGCGCTGTGGGGAGCCATTACCAAGAATGGAATCTGGGAAAGTGAGGGCCAACTCACATCTGTGACCTATGGGCATGCGCAAATGTGGGCTGAGAGAGGCAGGGAAAGGTGTCCTACTGAGTTTTATGCCTATGTTAGGAGTGGGCAAGGTGTTAGGCCATGTGAGAAAGGTGCTCAAAATGAAAGAAGCTACTGTATAATGTCAAAAGATGAACTGATATATGTTCAAATGTTCAAGAGTTCACCTGGCCCATTTTTTGTTTCTTCAAATGGTTAAGCATATTTCTTCCATAGGAGATGGCGGTAAGGTTTTTATAAAGATGATGTGGAAGCAAAGGAAGGACAGTGCTCGACTGGATAAACCTTCTGTAGTGGTGCTTATTTTTGGGATGCCATTGTAAGCAAAGAGAAACTGCCCAAAACTTAATATCAGTAACCTTACAGAGGGGTATTATAGCTGAAAGGACAAATAACTTCTGTGGAGATTAAAATACCAGATAGCAATGTATATTAAAAAGCTTATGAGAAAAAACATGCCGTGTACAATAGCAAAAGGTTAGAAAACAGGTTACTGTAAATTAGCCTGTCCATGTTGGTTTTGACAAGCTATAGGCTCCTGGTTATAAGAAAGAACAATGATTTTCATCAAAATAGTGTTCTCTCCCACATATCAAAATCTGAACCAAGAGGTTTTTCTGAAATTGTCATTTAGCACTCCCCCCCATTACTGAAATAGGTTTTTAATATCAGCTAGTTATTTAGAGAACCCTTAAGATACAGATATTCATAAACCTCACACAAGCTCTAATTGAGGAACCTACAGACACACCAACATTTATGGGAAAAGGTGTTGGTTTGGAACCTGGAAAGTACTACATGAGTTACAGAAACACCCTATTCATGTCCTTCTAAAACCAACGTGCAGGGAAATCCTTAATGTGTTCTTCTAAACACCATATAGATATAAACCCTCCACAAATGACCACCTATTTCATAATGACCTTTGCTGTGTCCTATTAGAGACCTTGGCTTAGTCTATTTGTCTGATGGAAGCATAGCTACCTGGCTTACCTTTGGTTTCTGTTTGCATGGAATATCTTTTTCCACATCAACACTTTCAGTCTGACTGTGTTCCTGAAGCTGAAGTGAGTCTTTCTCTTTTATTTTTTAATGTTTTTATTAATTATTCTATTTTTGAGAGAAAGACACAGCATGAGCAGGGGAGGAACACAGAGAGAGGGAGACAGAGAATCCGAAGACAGGCTCCAGGCTCTGACCTAACTGTCAGCACACAGCCCGATGCAGGGCTTGAACCCACAAACTGTGAGATCATGACCTGAGCCAAAGTCAGATGTTTAACTGACTGAGCCACCCAGGAGCCCCTGAAGTAAGTCTCTTGAAGGCACCTTATAGGTGTGTCCTGCCATTTCTTTCCATTCAACTGATCTATATCTCTTGATTGAACAATTTAATCCATTTATAGTTATTTTGTTTACTTATTTATTTTAAATTCAAGTTAGGTAACATGAAGTGTAGTATTGGTTTCAGCTGTAGTACCCAGAGATTCATATGATACCCAGTGCTCTTCTCTGGAAATGCCCTCTCCAATGCCCATCACTCATTTAACTCATCACCCCACTCACCTCTGCTCCAGCAACCCTCAGTTCTCTATATTTAAGAGTCTTGTAGTTTGTCTTCTTGTCTGTTTTTATCTAGTTTTGCCTTTCCTTCCCCTGTTTCATCTGTTGTGTTTCTCAAATACTACATCATGAGTGAAATCATATGATATCTGTCTTTCTCTGACTGACTCACTTCACTTAGCAAAATACCCTCTTGTTCCATCCAGTTCCTTCCATATCGTCACAAGATTTCATTATTTTTATTGCGAGTAATAGTCCAGTGTATGTGTGTTTTTGCGTGTGTATACACAATATATTTTGTCATATATATGACCTCATATATATGACATCTCTTTTATTTATTAGTTGATAGACATTTGAGCTCTTCCAATAATTTGGCTATTGTTGATAGCACTGCTGTAAATATTGATGCAAATGCATTCATTTAAATCAGCATTTTTGTATCCTTTGGATAAGTAAAATGTAGTTTTAATTCTGCATTATAGGGTAGTTCTATATTCAAATTTTTGAGGAATCTACATACTGTTTTCCAAAGCGTTTGCACCTGTTTGCATTCCCCTCAACAGTGCAAAAGCGTTCGCCTTTCTCTGCATCCTTGCCAAAATCTGTTGTTTCTTGAATTTTGAATTTTAGCCATTCATTTTCTTTTTTTCTTTAAGTTTATTCATATGGAGAGAGAGAGAGAGAGAGAGAGAGAGAGAAGACACAGCATGAGGGAGGGAAGGACGGGCAGAGAGGGAGCGAGAGACCATCCCAAGTGGATTCCTCACTGTAGAGCAGAGCCCAACATGGGGCTTGAACCCATGAACTGTGAGATCATAACCTGAGCTGAAAGGAAGTGTTAGATGCTCAACAGACTGATCCACCCAGGTGCCTGTAATTTATCCATTCTGACATATGTGAGATGAAATCTCATTGTGGTTTTGATTTGTAGTTTCCTGATGATGAGTGATGTTGAGTGCATTTTCAGGGGTCTGTTAGCCATCTGGATGTCTTCTTTGGAAAAGTGTGTTTTCATTTCTTCTGCCCACTTCTTCACTGGATTATTTGGTTTTTCAGTGTTCATTTTGGTAACCTCTTTCTAGATTTGGATACTAACCCTTATCTGATATGTCAATAGCAAATATCCTCTCCATTCCATCTTTTGTCTTTTAGTATTGTTCATTATTTCCATCCCCTTGCCTGTACAGAATGATTTTTTTTTTTTTTGGTATGAGGTGCCAATAGCTCATTTTAATTTTTATTCCCCTTGCCTGGAAACATGTCTGTGGGAAGCTGCAAAGGTTCAGCTGCTTGGCCATTTACTAGCCAGAAATGTCACTCCCTGAGGGGAGTTAGAAAAATAGGCAGGGGAGCGCCACTTCCTGTCAGGGGAAGCCAGAAGAACAAAGATTATTCGCCTACAGGCAGGGTGGTATTGGTCCTTCAGTGCTGTGCTAAAAACCTTAGTTTGGTTTGTCTTTTACTCTAGCCTTAATCCCTTAACCCTGTTTCCTAGCAACCGACCTAGGTCAGCTGCCTGGTTTTCCTGCTTGGAAACCTTTATAAGATACGGTGTTTTCTCAATAAAGAAGAAGAGGCTTGATCAGAAACCGTGTGTTGTCCACTCTCTGGGTCTCCCTCCTGCCCTATTTCTCTCTCCCTCCCTCAGGATCAGGAACCCATGTCGACTGACTATCTAGACTGGACACATGTCAAGTAAGAATTGGCTCTGGCCTACATCAGAGAGGTTTCCTGAATATTTCTCCTATAGGGTTTTGGTGATTTCCTGTCTCATATTTAAGTCTTCTATTCATTCTGAATTTATTGTTGTGTATGGTATAAGAATCTTGTCCAGTTTCATTCTTCTGCATGTCACTGTCCAGTTTCCCCAGCAGCATTTGTTGAAGAGCTTGTCTTTTTTCCATTGGATACTCTTTCCTGTTCTGTCTCAGATGAGTTGGCCATATATTTGTGGGTCTGTTTCTGCATTCTCTCTTCTAGTCCATGAATCTAGGTGTCTGTTTTTGTGCCAGTACCATACTGTCTTGAAGATTACAGCTTTGTAATACATTTAAAGTCCAGAATAGTGATGCCTCTCCCCATGGTTTCCTTTTAGCACATCATTTTGACCATTCAAGTCTTTTGTGGTTCCATACAAATTTTAGGATTGTTGGAGCTCTTTGCATAATGTTTGTGTTCTTTTGCATTTTCGTTTTTTTTAATTTTTATGGTGTTTATTTATTTTTGAGAGACAGAGACACGGAGGGTCAGAGAGAGCGGGAGACACAGAATCTGATGTAGGCTTCAGGCTCTGAGCTAGCTGTCAGCACAGATCCTGACGTGAGGCTTGAACCCACGAACCCTGAGATCATGGCCTGAGCTAAAGCTGGCTGCTCAACCAACTGAGCCACCCAGGCGCCCCATTTCTTGTGTTTTTTGATACAGATGGCCTTGAATGTGTAGATTGCATTGGGTAGTATGAACATTTTAACAATATTTGTTCTTCTTATCCATGAGCATGAAATGTTTTTCCATTTCTTTTTGTCCTTTTGAATTCCTTTCATAAGCTTTCTCAAGTTTTTGCATACAGATTTTTTACATCTTTGGTTAGGTTTATTCCTAGGTATCTTTGTGCTTTGGGTGTAATTATAAATCAGATCAACTCCTTGATATTTCTCCTGCCTCATTATAACTGTTTAGAAATGGAACTGATTTCTGTACACTGATTTTATATCCAGTGACTTTGCTGAATTCATATATCAGCTCTAGCAGTTTTTTGGTGGAGTGTTTCAGTCTTCTGTGTAGAGACATTATCCCGTCATTTACAAAGTGTGAAACTCTGACATTTCCTTGCCGAATTGGAAGTCTTATTTCTGTTTCCTTTCTGATCACTGAGCCTAGGACTTTGAGTACTACGTTACACAACAGTGGTGAGAGTGGACATCTGTGTCATGTCCCTGATCTTAGAGTAAAAGGCTCTGTTTTTCTGCATTGAAGATGATATTAACTATGGAGCTTTTCCTCTATCAAAAGGATCATATGGTAATTAGCCTTTATTTATTAACATCAGTATAGTTTATCACATTGATGTCCATATGGTGAACCATGTCTGCATCCCAGGGATAAATCCCACTTGATCATGGTGAATCATTATTTCTTCTTAAATGTTTGTTTATTTATTTTCAGAGAGACAGAGACACAGAGAAAAATGGAATGAGCAGGGAAGGGGCAGAGAAAGAGGAAGAGGAAATCCAAAATAGGGTCCATAGTCTCATTGTCGACTCAACATGGGGCTAGAACTCATGAATTATGAGATCTTGATGTGAGCCCCAATGAAGAGTCAGACACCCAAGTAACTGAGCCACCCAGGTACCCCAAATAATTTTTTTGATGCACTGTGGCAGTCCATTCGCTAGTATCTTGTTGAATATTTCTGAATCCAGGTTCCTCAAGGACATTGGCCTCCTTTTTAGATAGGTCTTGGTCTGACTTTATAATCATGGTAATTCTAGCTTCATAGAAAGTGTTTGGAAACTCTCCTTCCTTTTCTGTTGGAACACATTGAGGAAAATTGATATTAACTCTCTTTTAAGTGTCTGTTAGAAATCCCCTGTGAAGCCATCTGGCCAAGGACTCTTATTTGTAATGGGATGTTTAAAACCAATTCATTTCTTTGCTGGTAACAGCCCTGTTTAAAAGGAGTCTTTCTTCCTGTTTTTGTTTTCATCTTTTGTTTCGGGAATTTTCCCCTTTCTTCTCTCTCTGCCCCTCCCTTACTCATGATCTGCTCTCTTTATCTCTCTCTAAAATGAATAAATGTTTAAAAATTTTTAACATAATTTGCTAATCCTTTGACATGAATAAGCTTGATAGAATGTTCTCCAGCCCCTCATTTCAAATCTGCAAGTGTCCTCAGGTCTAAAGGAATCTCTTCTAGCCAGTTTATTGAGGGATCTTCTGTTTTTCTTTTTTTATTGTTTTCATATTGTTTGGTTTTGTTTTTGTTATTTTCTTAATCCATTCTGATACCCTATGTCTTTTGATTGGGACATTTAGTGCAGAAAATATCAGAGTGAGTTGAAAGATATGAATTTACTACCATTGTGATATCTGTAGATTTTGTGTTTGTGGTGATGTTCTCTAGTCCTTTATAGACCTTGCTGCTTTCCACTAACAGAACCTCATTTGAATTTCATATAGGGCTGCTTTAGTTATCACTAACTTCCTTTATTTTTGCTTTGTTTTGTTTTGTTTTCTTTTCAGAGAGAGAGAAAGAGAGAGCGAGAGAGACAGACAGACAGACAGACACAGGTGCAAGTGGCAGAGGGGCAGAGAGACAGGGCGATACAGGATCTGAAGCAGACTCCAGGTTCTGAGCTATCCGCACACAACCTGATGTGGTGCTTCAACTCACAAACCATGACATTATGACTTGAGCCAAAGTCAGACTCTCAACCTTCTGAGCCACCCAGGTACCCTAGTGGTCACTATCTTCTTTAGTTTTTGTTTGTCTAGGGAATTCTGTATCTCTTCTACTCTTTGCTGGGAAAGGGAATCTTGGCTGCATCTTTTTTTTCATCAACACATTGAATATTTTCTGCCACTGCCTTCTGGCCTGATAAGTTTCAGGGCACACTTCTGCTAATAAATTTATGTGACACTTCTGCTAATAATCTTATGTGAATATCCTTGTAGTATAAGGATATTTTGTCCCTACCTGCTTTCATTGTTATTTATTTATTTACTTATTTTTTAAAAAATTTTTTTAATGTTTTATTTATTTTTGAAACAGAGAAGAGAGAGCATGAGCGGGGAGGGGCAGAGAGAGAGAGGGAGACACAGAATCCAAAGCAGGCTCCAGGCTCTGAGCTGCAGCACAGAGTCCGATCCAGGGCTTGAATCCACAAACGTGAGATCCTGACCTGAGCAAAAGTCAGAGGCTTGACTGACTGAGCCACCCAGGTGCCCTCCTTCTGCTTTTAGAACTCTTTCTTTATCTTTGTATTTTGCAAGTTTGACAGTGAGATATTGTGGTGTTGACCTGTCTTTGTTTAGTTTGAAGGCAGTTCTCTGTACCCCTTGGAACTGGATGCCTGTTTCATTCCCCAGATGGGGAAGTTCTCCACCGTAATGTGTTCAAACAAACCTTCTTCCCCGTGTTCTCCTGCTTCTTCTTCTGGGACTCCTATGATATGGGTAATGTTTTATTTCATGAAATCACTTATGGATACTGTTTTATTTCATGAAATCACCTAATTCTTTACATTTTCCCTCATGATAGAGTAATTTTCTATCCCTTTTTCAGATTCATCATTTTGCAAAATTATATCTCTTCTTTCACCTATACTCTCCACTTCTCCTTCCATCTTTCCTATCATTGTATCTAGTTTATACTGCATCCCAGTTATACCATTTTTCAATTCATCCTGACTAGTTTTAGGTCTTTGATCTCTGCAGCAAGGGTTTTTCTGGTGTCTTTTATGTGGTTTTCAAACCCAGCTTTTTGTCTTGGAACTGTTGTTGTAAATTCTTCTTCAGATAGATCGTTTATATCTGCTTTGAGCTATTCTCTGGCTATGATTTCATCTTGACCTTTGTTTTGTGGAGAATTCCTCTGGATTGTCACTTTGGCTCAGTTTCTGTCTTATGCATGTTTTAAGAGCTCTTATACGCTTGGGCCTGAGAGTACTGCTGTATTAATAAGGGGTCATAACTGTCCAGTGCCTGGCACCCCAGGACACCCTTCTGGTGCACGTTTTGTGCAGTCAGCTGTTATATTGTGGATGCTCTATCCCACTGATCTGCTCTCTCCAGATCTCATTTGTGTAGTCATGGTGAGTATGGACCTTTGACCAGGTGTCCCTTAATTGGTTTGTTGACAATCAAAAGTTGGGGTGTGGGAAGTGGGAAGTCTCAATTCATAAAAAGAGAAAAAGGAGGGAAAGAAAATCATACTGAGAGTCAAAAAAATATATATATAAGGCTGTTTCCAAGGAGACAGAAAGGAAGAAAATAAATCAGGAAAAAAGGAAGAAAAGCAGAAGTAAGGCAAAGGATGGAATAAGAATAGAATAAAAAAAGCCTGATCAAAATCATACATATATATGGAGGAAAAAAGAAATCAGAAACTCTGAGCCAGATTCCAAAAGAAATAAAATAGAAGAGGGAGGAGACAAAAAGGAGAAAAAGGAGAAAAAAAAAAGTTGTCTGTTGGTGCATGGGGCTTGTGGTTGTGCTGGTCTGGAGGAGAGGCTGGCTCTGCTGGGCCGGTCAGACTTGCTCCAGTAAACAATTAGCGGCCAGGCATGGTGAGGCAGGGTTTGGTGAAAGCATGTTCTGCCTCCATTGGTGGCCCACAGTGCTGCTCTCTGAAGTTTCATTCTGTTGATGTTGGGAGAGGGAATGGTGTCACCCCAAGTTCTCCTCCAGGGACTGGGACTTTCCACCCACATCGTTCAGGCAGCGCTCAAAGAATAGAGAGGACAGTCAACTAGCCCTGAGCCACAATTCTGCAGTTTCTCCTTAGGACTCGGTTGGGACTCAAAACCTGATCTCTTAAAGGATCTGGCATGGCCTGGGTCTGGATCTGCTTCCCTCCTCTGGAGAGGAGCCTCCCCACCCTGTTACTAAAGGCCTCTGTCTGGCACTTGCACAACCTTTTGACCTTGGGGAGCCAAGAAACCCTCTTCCCACAGTGCTCTAGGGAGAGGACTGTTCTCTCCAGTGCACCCCAGAGATCAGTACACCACACAATGCAATCCAAGGCCAGCTCCTTCTTCAGGAGCATGCACCATGGCTCTGCGGCACCTGTTTGATAGGGTTTTCCCATCTGATTTATTCTTAGTGTGTATATATATCAGCCTCACAAAAGAAGGATACCCTTCTATTGGCAGCAACACAATAAACCGAGAGGACTTTTTGTTTCTTAAGTTGTATTGAAACACTGCCAGTCCCCACGAGCCAACTTAGTAGTCTTCAGTATTAGCTTGCAATGTTAGCCTGTAAGATTGATGAACCAAATCTTTCTTTTTATATCTATATATCATGCATTGTTTCCTAGAAAGACTCAGAACCCAACCCTCTTATCCATCCTTTCCTTGGGACACCGATACACACCTCCGAGTAGAACAATACTTCCTGAAACTGGCATAACTGAGTCTGAAGGCAACCAAGAAGGGTTGCAGATAACGGTATTCCTCTTTTATGGATTAACTGCCCTAACTTTTTTTTTTTTAGAAAACTTCAGGGCATGGTCATGTGGGTGGCTAAGTCTGGTAAGCTTCTGACTTCACTCAGGTATGATCTTGTGGTTTTACCTCAAGCGCATCCGTGGGCACTGTGAGGACAGTCCGTGCTTGGAGCCTGATTTAGATTTTGTGTCTTGCTGTCTCTCTGCCCCTCTCCCACTCACACTGTGTCTCTTCTCTTTCAATATAAAGAAACATTATAGGAAAAAAAAAAAACCTTTCAGCCAGGCAAAAAATTTGAGGTTGGTGTGTGGGCAAGAGTCGGCCTTCTTCCCTAATGTCTGGCCTCCTAAAAAGAAGCCCATATTCTTCTCCATCAAAACTCCTGTCTTAAGTATTGGCTTTGCAGGAGAATAACAGCTCCACTTGCGATTTTTGTAACAAAATTGATGTGGGATCATTGAATACAAAGGTCAGGGGAAATTCTTGAAATATTTTATGGCACATCATTGTATGTTTATTCCAGTAGCACAGGACAGGCCCGGTTGGCACAAAGAGCTGAACTTTGGCTGTATAAAGCTGCTCAGGGGGAGGGTCTTACAGGGAGTATTAGATCATAAATGTTCCTACTTCAAATTTTCTACTCCTAAAATACTATTCCAACATTTCTCCCTTGGTTACCGCTCAGTTCGATAAGATGTACAGGCAGTCATGAGACCCTGGATGTAGCAACCAGCACATCCTTGATCTTGTCGAACCTATGCAGGCTATAGGTCCACCTTCTGGGAGAAAGGTGAACACTTTTCTGTTTCCATCCCATTTCACCCCTGACTAATCTTTGATCCTGAAATCCTTAAGGTTGTTGAAGGGTAAGGGCTCAACTTCTATAACCGCTTCAAGGTGACAGGGGTTGTCAGGATGTCCCAATCTATGGACCAAAATTGGTCACTCTTTGTCCCTACATGTCGCTATTACAGAAAGCCATGGTTGTAGAGGGCAGAGGGGACATTGGGGGGAATTTGTTTTGTGTAGTAGGCATCGTCTATTGGCTGGACAAAGGAGTAAGGAACTGTTTGCACATATCATGACAACAAGAGAGAACAAGGTAAAAGAGACAACACATTAGAGTAATTATAATCAAAAATCAGAAGGGCAATGAGTAGACCTTTTAGGGAGCCCATCGTTCACTCCTCCACCAGGAATTTAATCATTACTTGACAGTAGAGACAAATCAAGAAATAAACCCTTTATATAGAAAATAATCTGATGGTCCCCATCAGAGGGAAAGTGTGTCAAGGAATGGATTAATACACGTTGGAAATTAATGTATGCAACTGCTGTGATGAGCACAACATATTTTAACTGGAATAAAATAAAATCTTAAAAATTCATTACATAATAAAGAAAAAGTAGTTGGATGCTAGTAAAATACCGATATATCTTTGCAATATGAATGGGATAAACGTGGAGACTACTACTTGAAGTGGTTGTGATGAAAAAATTTTCCCAGATATCGGTAGAGGATACCTCCTTCCCAAAAGGGCATATGAGTGTAAAACGATATTTCTTAGGAATTACTTCAGTCCTAAAAATTATTGAAATTAGTACTCCTAGGTCATCATATCAGAACAAGAATGCTTCACTTTTTATTTGGTTTATTTTTGAGAGATATAGAGTGCAAGTAGGGGAGAGACAGAGAGAGAGGGAGACAGAGGATCTGAAGCAGACTCTGAGCTGTCAGCCCAGAGCTGGTCTTGGACTCAAACCTACCAGCCATGAGATCATGACATGAGCCGGAGTCAGATGCCAAACAGACTGAGCCACTCCGGTGCCCCAGAGCAAGAATGCTTCTTGAATGCTTGCAATCTTTATTTTGATCAAGGATCATACAGTGCATTTGGAGGCATACCTGTATCTAGATGTGATCTTCATATATTTTATTAAATACCACATATCAGTGTTTAATGTGTTAAATTTGTATATAATGATTGGCACACTATCCTGCCACTAATATTAACCTACTTCACCTTATTTAAAAATGTAGATAAGAGATAGCATCTACCACCTCTTTGGTATAGATATAGATATAATTAGATAGATATAGAGGATGATATGGATATAGATGATGTAAAACTGCATATAAATAGATGACATAGATAGATAGATGATAGATAGATAGATGATAGATAGATAGATAGATAGATAGATAGATAGATAGATAGATATAGATACCTGGTAGTCATTTTCACAGTGGCCCCAGACTTTAAAGAATGAATGGTTATAATTCGTACACTTCATCTATTACATCATTTTCTCTGCCTTATAACTCCTATGACATCAAGATGGATACATTACAGCAAATAAGGGTACTGTTGACAGTTTACCTCAAGAATTTCTTGATTGTGTTTCTTGGGATCGATTTTTTAGTCAGTTTTCCTTGCAGGGGCTTGAACTGACACAAAGCGTCATTAGCAAATTCTCTAAACAACATGCTACACAGTCACAAGTCAGTATAACTTCTCATATGACACCCCAACCACAGCCCTGGTGAGCAACCACCTCCTCTAGGTCCCTTTGTATTCCACTGAGGAGCCTTAGAGAAGATCCCCACAGATTTACCCAAATATGTTTTACTTTCAAGGGCTCAATCTGGACTTACCCCAGAACTCCTAAACTCTGCACCCACATTTCCTAATAAGGATTGGGCCCCTGGTCATGATGGTGGGGTTCTTTTGATGTTTCAAGCAAGCAAATGCACACACATGACAGTGCAGGGTGTGTAGCAAATACTCCATAGGTGGCAGAAAAATATTCCAATAAGAGGCAAGGCACGAGAGAGGAAAAATTACAGGAAGAATTGCATGAATTCTGCATGTGGAGAAAGGATATCTGTTTCCAGTTCGCACAACTGACTCTCTGAAGAATGAAACACAAACTTCACTTGTTTCATTTGTTAAGTATCTCCAGTTCCTCTCAATCTCCCACACTTATTTTCCAGTTACCTTTCCAGTTGCCTTTCAGCCAGCTCTTTGTCTGTGTTATGATTAGCATGTCCTGACTGACCTCTTAACAGAGAATAGACGGATTCAAGACCAATGGACCACAGTACTGATTCAAACATTTAGCACTGACAGGGATTGAACGTGGACGAAAAATGATGATGGACCACTCTTTAGAGAGAAATATAAGACCCATTAAAAGCACATATAGAGAAATATTTTGAAATGTGGGAAGGCAATTGGAGAGAGCCTATAGTCAGTCCAAATTTCGAGGTAGCTTCTGATGGTGTTCTCTGAGAATAAATGTAACAGAGTTGGAAACTTGGCCAATATGGTGAGTTCCAGAGATCAGGGAACTGCTAATTTTCTTCATAATATATTGATTTCCTGCATATCCCTTACTAGCAGATGCTGCTGGATGCCAGAGATTACTAATTTATCAGGAATTTTGGATGCTGTTAGCTCTTTGGACATCACTTTACAATGTCATGTGGCAGAGTCGATTTGGGAACTGAAGAACCCTCCTGGATGCTATAATAGGCAGGGTCAGCAAGGCATGTTTAGTTCCACAAAGTGCTGGTATACCAGGTGTCTAAGCCCAATGTAAGTTGGGTCCACTGTACATGGATGATCTTCCAGGGATGCGGACTCATAGCTGGCAGGTACTTCCTTCATTACCACTTAGCCTGTGATCAGGGTAGTCATGAGCTCTAGGCTCTCTGTTACCCCCTCCCCGATGGGGACACATGTCAGCAGGCAGGGGCAGTGAGCACTTCTGCTTCAAACAGTCCACCCAATTTTTAGGCCAAAAATTCCCATGGTCTTTCATAGCTCTTACCGTACTTACACCCATTTTTTTGGGTGTGTGTTTGTGTGTGTGTGAGTGTGTGTGTGTGTGTATGTATGTGTATCTGTGTGTAATTAGGATTTTTACCTGTTGTGAAAACCTGTCCCATCCAGTTGGGTAGCAGGTTACTCATATTTAACATGAATACAATGGAAATATAATAATGTTTTATTTTGTAGCTCTTATTTATGTTCAGCTATCCCAAGAAGAGTAATATTTCTAGAAAATAAGGTACATATTTTCTATTATGAACACAAGGAATAAGAAGAAAGCCCATGTCTGATAAAATGACTGAGGCATCATGGGAGGTAGCCTCTTTACCCTCATTTTTGCTGCGGCATTCTCCATACGCAGGTGTTGTGCTCATCTTTTTCCTCTCATGACCCCAATATGGTGATCCTGCCACTGGGCATTAAACCATGTTTCATAAACTTTTTTTTAATGTTTGCTTTTTAGAGAGAGACACAGAGTGTGAGCCGGGGAGGATCAGAGAGAGAGGGAGACCCAGAATCTGAAGCAGGCTCCAGGCTCTGAGCTGTCAGCACAGAGCCCAATGCAGGGCTCAAACCCACGAAATGCGAGATCACAACCTGAGCCAAAGTCGGCCGCTTAGCCAACTGAGCCACACAGGCGCCCCTCAAACCCTGTTTCATGATGAAGAAGGTGTATGATAAAATCTGAGAGTACCTAGTGATTTTGAAAGGAAGTTATTTCCTTTGCATTCAGGACCGTCGTCCTCCACACGCGAGTCTCCTCCATCTCACTGACCAGAGATGTGTCACGTGGCGCTCTAAGCAACTCCCTTAGTGTTGGCACTCACTTCTTCTGTGAGAAGCCCAAGTGGACATCCAGGAATATCATTAAAAATGACCATTTTTACCAATGTTGTATCACAGTATCTGACACAGTGACTATCGCCCTCGTCACTGCAATAAGGTGTTGCAAAAGGAACCTCAAATTTGGAATATGCCTAATCCAGATCAAAAAGAATCATTATGTATGCAAATATATTGCTTATTTTAACGTAGGCATTTACAAGTGTTCAACACTGCACATAGATTATTTAGCATATTATGGGAAAATAATTGGGGTGAATTAATATTCCTTTATTTTTCAAGATTATTTTAGCTGGCATAAGAATCAAATTGACAGAGACAGAATAAAGGGGGAAAAAAATCCCAGAGAAATACATGCACCCAAAACCAAATTATGAAATTGAGACCTATAGAAAGGACCAGTGGAAATAGGTTTTGTAGGTTTGTTCTTAAAGACTGCTCAGCTTTAAAATCCCTCTGTGTAGTGGGAAGACTATCTCTTTAAACCTATGTGCAGGATAGGGGTCTATTACGGAAGATTGATTTCCTGCTTTCGGGGGACAGCTGGGGGGCAGAGTGTTCCTCCTACATCGGCTGTTTCTTAAGTAGCTTTTCCTTCAAAATGATCAACATGGCAAAGGGGCACATTTTAGAGCAGCCTGCTACTGTCCCCTGCACACAGTCAGGAATGGACCTGGCAAAACACCATAGGGTAGAGAATCCAGAACCCTAGAACCCTCTCCCTGCACAGCACCACTCAGATGCACCTTCTTCAGGAGACTTTCCAGGTCCGGCCCCACTCTGGACTGCCCCTCAGTGAACAGAATGAAGGAACTGAAAATTTGGTTTGCCTGTTTATTTCCAGTCTCAATGGGAGGTGCTCACTTTTACTGAACCCAAAAAGCAGGTATATGGGAACAGAGAACTGCATGTTTTGGTGCCTACCTATCACACTTTCAGTGTGAAAGTCAGTGTTTCTTGCGCATACTCATTCAGCACCTTGTTTTCCATTTAAAAACATCCAACTTTCGCAAAGATTAAAAGATTAAATATCCGGGGTGCCTGGGTGGCTCAGTCGGCTAAGTGTCCGGCTTCAGCTCAGGTCATGATCTCACAGTTCGTGGGTTTGAGCCCCGCGTCGGGCTGTGTGCTGACAGCTAGCTCAGAGCCTGGAGCCTGCTCCGGATTCTGTTTCTCCCTCTCTCTCTGACCCTCCCCTGTTCGCGCTGTCTCTCTCTGTCTATCAAAAATAAAGAAAGAACGAAAAAACCTCAAAGAAACAAAAATAAAACAGTAAATATCCATGCATGTTGTGAAATTATAACCCACAACTGATTTCACTCTTGATGGCTGCTGAACCAAAAGATACCACCAATCAAAACATAGGAAAAGAACCGGTTTTACTTGCAAGAAAAGAACACCAGGTATATTTCCCAATCAATATCCCCACACAACAAAGTTGGGTCAGATTTACACTGAGCACACGTGCATATTTGTCAAGGGATGTGGCAAAGGACATTTTATTTTCAAAACAGCCAAAAGTCATCTTAAATTGAGAGTCTAAGTCCTAGTTGAATGAAGTCACCGGACCAGGAAGGTGTCAAGTCTCTGGCGCCCTTAGTCCGTTATTTGGGTGCTCATAGTAACTGTTCAATTCCCACAAAATCCACAAGCGAATGTGTGTCAAATCAGTCTCTACTCTAGATTTAGCAGTTGGAGACTATATATCATGGATTTATTGCCTCTTCTATGATTAGAACATCTGCATGCCTGGTAGTGGCTGTTTGTTTCTACATTTTTAAAATATCTTTAATTTATTTTTGAGACACAGAGAGAGACAGCGTGAGCAGGGGAGGGTCAGTGAGAGAGGGAGACACAGAATATGAAGCAGGCTCCGGGATCTGAGCTAGTTGTCAGCACAGAGCCCCATGTGGGGCTCGAACCCACGAACCATGAGATCATGACCAGGTCCGAAGCTATACGCTTAACGGACTGAGCCACGCAGGCGCCCCTGTTTCTGCATTCTTTTGCTGCTTGCTAACTACTGATTCATAGGCACCTGGGTGGCTCAGTCCTTTAAACGTTCGACTTGGGCTCAGATCATGATCTCAAGGTTTGTCAGTTTGTGCCCACAGGGGGCCCTCTGCTGTCAATGCAGAACCCACTTTGAATGCTCTGCCCTCCTTTTCTTCCATCCCCACTCATATTCTCTCTGTCAAAAATAAGTACATTAAAAAAGAATCCTTAACTACCGATCTCTATTGTTCTGCAATTTTCATATATCCCAGGAAGTTCTCAAAACAGATGCTAGGGTAAGTAGCGGGCATCATTCAGAAACAACTAACGTGACTTCTCTTATGTTTAGAAATCTAGTCTTCTACCCCCAATTCCAAGGACCCCTAAGCTTTTCTGCCTACAAAATCATTACCTACATCAAACTCATGAACAAATGCCTCACCCAACACAGTTAAGATTAGTGGGGGGGGGGGGGGGGCGCATGCTTGAGATGCTTTCTTCCAGCAAATTGCAAGTGCAGAAAACAGTCACTGTGCTGTACAATAGACATCCCATATTTATTCATCCTACATAAGTGAACCTTGTTACATTTAAACCTCTAAATAAGCACTGCCAGGTTTTTGCCACCAAAAGATAGGTTCATTCTGAAAAATAGGATTTGGAATTAGTGCCAAACCGGTTGGGCAAAATTGTAGCTGAGTCCAGGGAATACAGAAGAAGGCCTGCTTTTCTGGAGACAAGGGATGAGTTGAGAAGTTGCTTATAAGTTAAAGTTCTTTGTAATAAAATGGTAGTTTGAAGAAATGTGGGTTTTCAGTGGTTGACCCATTGCCTGGGAAAGATATGGAAACGTCTTTACCTCTGGCCGGAATAGGAGAGTATAACCTGCCTCCACCATCGAGTTTGTGGAACGTGAAGACTTTCCATTCCTGGTGGATGTGCCATTGACTATGAGTGACGGGCTTGAGAGGTCCCCCTGCTGACACCTCGAGATGCCATGATCATCTCAACATTTCCTTCACCCTCAGTTGCTGACAATATTCTAATCCACACTTCGAAGATTGTCACTGACTTTAACGTTTTTTTCAAGTTTATTTATTTTTCAAAAGAGAGAAAGCATGGGTGGGAGAGGAGCAGAGAGGATAGAGCAGGAGTCCCAAGCAGGCTTCATTGGCTGTGGGAGCCCAACACGGGGCTCGGATTCATGAACCACAAGGTCATGACCTGAACCAAAGTTGACACTTAGCCAAAGGAGACACCCAGGTGCCCCGATTTTGACGTGTTTTATTTTCCATGTGATTTCATACAGGATTTTTTTTCCCTGTGTGATTCTTATTTCATGCCAGAAAATCTCCTCCAGTTTGTATGAGCCACACCCAGGCATTTCTCTGATGCACCACATTTGCAGAAAGATTATTTAGAGTTAATAATAATCAAAATTAAGCAGATTCAGGAAAAACGTTTACTTTTCACCTCCCTCTCTAAACAATAATGTACATAGAAAAGCTGCCCCAGCAAGAGAGCACTCAGCATACATTACTACATTATGATACAAGCTCGGTATGGTTAACAGGGAAGAATCCAGGAAGGACCTCGTGAACAAAGTCTTCTATGTCCTGCTGTTTCAGAGTGGCCCAGAAAGTATGTGCTTATCAAATATTTACTTTTCATCTTCCTGTGAAGTCCATTCTTTACCTTGGAGGCCCCAGACTTCTGATTCCTTGTTCCTCCTCTTCCTTCCTTCCTTCCTTCCTCCCATTCTTCTCCCGGACTTCCTTCTCTTCCTTCTCTACTCTTCAAAGACATACATACCTTACTTTCCCTTTGCAATTTTCCTGTGTTTGTGGAGTCTCCATACACATACTATTAAATTTGCATTTCTCCTGCTTATCACATGCCGATTTGGTTCTTAGTCAACAATGAGAACCTCTTCTGAGGTTCCAGGTCATGCCTCTTTACATTCTTCCAAACTATATTTGGCTCCTCTTTTATACAATCAATGTTATGAAGAAAAAAAAAAAACAGAGTGGCAGGGCACAGCATCTATATTCTGGGGAAAGTACGAGACACCTATTTTCAAGTCCGAACGTATAATGAAGAGTAACTCACATACATGTTCCTGAGGTACCCAGCATAGCACCATGTGAGTAAAAGCTGTGTGTGTGTGCGCACAGAGTAAAAGTTCCATAAACACTGCCTTAATGATGTATGTATGTTACTTTCCAAATAAAGACTTTATCAGTCTTTATCAGACTATAACTCTTCCAATACTGTCATGAGTACATACATCTAATGCCCTGACCTGTGGTCTCTAGCTTACGGCTTGACTAATTGTAGCTTGTTTAAGATTTCAACAGACCACTGATGCTGGGGAAACAAGGAACCCGATGTTCTTAGAAGTTCAAACTTGACCATTGTAGAACAGTGGCCTTTTCTGATGCCAGTAAGTCTTGAGATCATATCAAGAACGGTTAGGCACTGTAGCACTGCGTCTCCTACATATCAACGCTCAGTAGTTCCGTGACTCCCCCTTAAGACTCCCTGCTCGCTATGGGACTTTAGATTGCCTACAACCCCTACATTGGGGAATGAAAACCGTTCTAATAATATGGCTTCCTAATCAATCCCATTGGGTCCCTGTCTCTGAACCTATTACCTTGTGTCTAGGCCCTTTGAGCATCATCTCTATATCTACTGTAACATGTGACATTTAAAGCTATGCCCATGGCGATTACATCATCCAATACGCCCTCTTGTATGACTGCCACTGATCAAGGCCTGGGCAGCACAGGAATCATGGTCTTCATACAGCATCTGGTCCTCACTAACACCCTGGAATTCAATTAGATCCGGAAGAATCCCGCAGTTTGCCAGTTCCTTATCCCCCTGACATTTATTCATCTCATGATGCAACCAAAAGCTGCCTATGGCTTTGGAGTAATGAAAGGGAGTCCTTTCGGGTTCCCACCGTACACTGGAAAGAGATCTTCACATTTTCTTACTTTCCATCTCTTTCCTACAGTACTTAATAATATGAGATAGGTTAACATTGGTGTGGGATAACACTTCACTCTGTACACATCCATGTGAACACATTAAACACATTGTTTAATTAATTCATTAATGTATGTATGTACAACGTATGTAATGTATTAATAAATACGTTTATTTAATTAAATATACTAACTTCCCACAGACTAATTTATGCACTTCAAATGGCGTCACTACTGCTCTAAAGTGTTAGCTTTCACATTAGTTATTATTGTATTATGGTAGGACAATTAAATGCATATGCAGAAAAAGTCTATATATAGACTTGTTGAGAATCTACACATTTATTTTCAACAAAATTTTTCCCAGTAGCTATCACACTTCCGCCCTTTAACCCAGAAACTGCCTCTTTATTAAAACTGCCTTGAGAGCACTGAATATGTGATCTAGAATTATGCTTGCTCTGTCATTGGTTCTTATAATATTAAGAGCTGGTTCTTCAAAAGACTCCGATGAATAAAGTAGTGTTACAATATGCAAATAATACTGACTCGTTAGATTATGACTCACGCATCATGCCAAATGCACCCCAACATCATTTAAATGAATTTCTCACTAGTTTCATTGTGGCTGTAATGTGACTTTTCATCTACCAGTCCCAAAAAATAGCTTCACTCTTAAATTTAGAGTGTATTGTATTATTTGTATATAACTATGATTACCCTTAACAAATATTTAACATCACTGATTTTCATACCACTTATTTTATTAGCATGTGTAGCTTGAGATTTCAATGTAGGTTTTGCATTTTTAGTAATAGTGTCAAATACCTACAGTCTCATATGCCCAATATCCTTCCTACTTCATGTTAATTATTTTTATATCCACACTAATATTACTAACAATAAAATGACCTGTCAAAAAACTTAAGTTTTATATTAACTGTAATTTATATAGCCTCATAATTAGCGTAAATAGCCTTCAATTATTTAAAAATTATTAGAAAAAATTAAAATAAAAAGTATTTGAAACACGCCTACATTTCTCATAGGTCTTAAGTTTTATCTTCAACCTCCCTGTCAATAGTTAGTCTATTACAAACTTGAAAAGAGGGGCGCCTGGGTGGCTCAGTCAGTTATGTGTCCAGCGTCAGCTAAGGTTCCTGGATTCGAGCCCCGCGTCGAGCTCTGTGCTGGCAGCTCATAGCCTGGAGCCTGTTTCAGATTCTGCGTCTCTGTCTCTTTCTACCTCTTCCCCCGCTCACACTGTATCTCTCTGTCTCTCAAAAATAAATAAAAAACATGGTTAGTGGGTTCAAGCCCCACACCAGGCTCTGTGCCAACATCTCTGAGCTGCAGCCTGCCTCAGATTCTGTCTCCCTCTCTCGCTGCCCCTCCCCCACGTGTGCTCTGTCTGTCCTGAAAATAAACATTTAAAAAAGGTGTTTGTTTGTTTTACAGCATTCAGCATTCTTTTAGTAGTTGTCTTCTCTTTACTCTTTTGCACTGTGTATTCCTAGTTTTTGGACATCGATTTAGATTTGTTTCTCTGGCTGCTAAAATATTTTTCTTTTTTAAAATATTTTTATAATAGTTTATTGTCAAATTAGTTTCCATATAACACCCAGTGCTTCTCCCCACAAGTGCCCCCCACCATGACCATCATCCCCTTCCTCCCCCCTCCCCATCCTCTTTCAGTCCATGGTTCGTCTTCAGTATTCAGTAGTCTCCCTTGATCTGTGTCCCTCACTCTTCCCTGCTCTCTTTCCCCCTTCCTCTCCCCATGGCCCCCTGTCAGGTCTCTCCTGTTAGACCTATGAATGCAAACATATGGTATCTGTCCTTCTCTGCCTGACTTATTTTGCTTAGCATGACACCTTCAAGGTCCATCCACTTTCCTACAAATGCCATATGTCATTCTTTCTCACTGCCATATAGTACTCCATTGTATATATATACCACAAATTCTTGATCCACTCATCAGGTGATGGACATTTAGGCTCTTTCCATGATTTGGCTATTGTAGAAAGTGCTGCTATGAACATTGGGGTACATGTGCTCCTATGCATCAACACTTCTTTATCCCTTGGGTAAATCCCTAGCAGTGCTATTGCTGGGTCATAGGGGAGTTCTATCGATAGTTTTTTGAGGAACCTCCACACTGTTTTCCAGAGCGGCTGCACCAGTTTACATTGCCACCAACAGTGTAGGAGGGTGCCCGTCTCTCCACACCCTCGCCAGCATCTATAGTCTTTTGATTTGTTCATTTTAACGACTCTGACCAGTGTGAGGTGGTATCTCAGTGTGGTTTGGTTTGAATTTCCCTGATGATGAGTGACACTGAGCATCCTTTCATGTGCCTGTTGGCCATCTGGATGTCCTCTTTGGAGAAGTGTCTATTCAGGTCTTCTGCCCATTTCTTCACTGGATCATTCATTTTTCGTGTATGGAGTTTAGTGAGCTCCTTATATATTTTGGATACTAGCCCTTTATCTGATATGCCATTTGCCACTATCTTTTCCCATTCTGTCGGTTGCCTATTAGTTTTTTTGATTGTTTCCTTTGCCTTGCAGAAGCTTTTTATCTTGATGAGGTCCCAGTAGTTCATTTTTATTCTTGATTCCCTTGTCTCTGGGGATGTGTTGAGGAAGAAATTGCTGTGATGAGGTCTAGGAGGCTATTTCCTGCTTTTTCCTCAAGGGTGTTTATGGTTTCCTGTCTCATATTCAGATCCTGTATCCATTTTGAGTTTATTTTTGTGAATGGTGTCAGAAAGTGGTCTAATTTCATTTTTCTACATGTTGTGGTCCAGCTCTCCCAACACCACCTGTTGAAGAGGCTGTCTTTTTTCCATTGGACACTCCTTCCTGTTTTGTCAAAGATTAATTGGCCATATACATGTGGGTCCAGTTCTGGGTTCTCTATTCTATTCCATTAGTCCATGTGTCTGTTTTTGTGCCAGTACCATACTGTCTGGATGATGACAGTTTTGTAGTAGAGGCTAAAGTCTAGGATTGTGATGCCTGCCGTTTTGGTTTTCTTCTTCAATATTACTTTGGCTATT
Source organism: Mungos mungo (assembly GCA_004023785.1). Taxonomy (NCBI): domain Eukaryota; kingdom Metazoa; phylum Chordata; class Mammalia; order Carnivora; family Herpestidae; genus Mungos; species Mungos mungo. The sequence continues at coordinate 29,093 of PISW01010763.1, forward strand.
TGATATTTTTTCCAGTAAAGTCAATGTGCGGTGTAGTTTTTTATTGCATCTACATCTGAGAGTATATTTCTCTTGCCACATATATAGATGATAACTTAGCATTCTTGGTTAACTTGTTTTTTTCCCCCCAGAATGATGCAGGTATTGTTTTATTTGGTTCTGACACTGAATATTATGGAACAAAGTCTGTTGTAAATACAAATTTTTTCCATGTTAGGTAATTTGTTTGTTTTTCTTTGTTCTGACTAAACAGTTACAGAGATTATTTTTCTATCCTGGAAATTCTGAATTGCAAATAGCATATATCCAAATGTGTGCCTTCCTGGACTCTTCTCTACTTCTGAAATCTCAACTAAAGTATATTTTCCTTCTTGGATCGCTCCTCCATGTTCTTTATCTTTTGGCTAATAATCTTCAGCTTTTTCCTTTTCATTGAGTTATGGAGAATTCTTTTTTTAGAGAGAGATAGAGAGAGAGAATGGGTAAGAGAGGGCCGTGGGAGAGGGAGAGAGAATCATAAGCAGGCTCCACACCCAGCACTGAGATCAGTTTGGGGCTTGATGGTGAGATCAAGAGTTGGATGCTTAAGCAACTGAGCCACCCAGGTGCTCCAGTTTCACATTCTTTTGTTTGTTTGTTTGTTTCTTTTTTAATTCATCGATGTGGCAATCCTGGTCACTGCCTTTGATTTTTATTTTTTTTTATTTTCTTAAATTTCAGGTTGAGCTTTTATAGAAGTAAAACATTCATAAAGGGGGGAGAGTAAAAATGATAAGTACAAAGAGTTTTTACTTTGAATTCAATTTATGCAATCAGCATCCTTTCCGAACAAGAGACAGAACATGGCCAGCACACCAGAAGCTCCCCTAATGCTTTCTCCAAGCCATGCCTCTGCTCTCCAAAGAAACGATCCTGACCCCTAACACTATATATTAGCTTTAATACTTTTGTACTTGACATAAATAGAATCACACATTATATAAATTTAGGTTTAATGGCACGAATTATAAAAGGTCTGAGATTTTACCTTACTTGCAAGCTCTCACAGTTTCATGGGAGCTGGGAGAAGACATGAGATCCCTGGACCAGAGGAAAGGATGTTTTCATTCACGGAGCAGCAAACAACATGAGCATCAGCCTATTTGTGTCCATTCCCCTGGCCCCTCAGGTCCCACAAGGATGATGCAGATGTGCCCAAATGGATGCCTGCACAAACAGAGGATTGCAGGACAGGAACTCCAACTGAAGTGACCTGATCTTTTAACTGGATAATAGGCATGCTTACCCTTTGCTCTGGAGGCAGACATTATCTCTCTTTTCTAAGGCTGTTTGCTATGCAAATATCCTGTAATAAAGGACTTTGAGAAAGAATTAGAAAGATCTGCTTCTTTTTATCAAAACTAGATTATCTGCCTTGAGAGAAAAAGCTTCAGAAAGTTTCCTTTTGAAAGCTCTGTTGACTGAGGAAAAGCTCAATGTACTAAGAAAATGGTCACAACAAACAAAACCGACTGATATGAATTTAAATTCTACCTTTTCCCAAGTGGTCTTTTTGGCTCTGCTGTGCTACACAGCCTGGGACACAGGTCCTAGAGCACTGGAGGGCCCCCTGGATTTTTGGGTCCCAGAGGAATAGAAGGATTAAGCTGTGGCCTCAGGGACCTGGAGTCATATGTCTGATTCAGCTTTCAAAGCAGCCAAACCCCAAAGCCCCAAATCACAGTAGGACAATTGCAAGTCATCTCTCTATAATAGTCTGGTTTGTATTTTGTAACAATTTTAAAGACTCATTGGTTGAGCATCAGACTCCTGATTTCAGCTCAGGTCATGATCCCAGCATCATGGGATCAAACCTTGTGTCAAGCTTCACACTCAGCTTGGAGCCTGCTGTCGATTCTCTCTCCTTTTCCCTTTGCCCTTCTCCCCTGCTAGCATTCTAAAGAAAAACAAAATTGACCTTGTCACTTAATTGATTCTACAGCTGCTCTTAATAAATTGTGACAGAATTATATTTCATAAAAATACTGTTTTTGAACATAGCTAATTTAAATATAATCCTTGTGAATGTTTCCTTTTCATTGCATCTGCTAGAATTAAGTAATATTTGTATTATATTTTGATTGGATTAACCGGTCCACTGATACGTAAATATAATTACAATATGACACAGCCATATAGAGACGTTTGAGTGAAAAAAATTCATCTAGGCTGTCAGTTATTATAAGAAATCTGTCAAGATAACTAAATATGTAATATAACAAATTTTGATCAGTGTTAAAAATAACACAGAAAAAACTTTAAAAACAAACATATCACCACTCCCAAACCTATTAGTATTTTTATTCGTTTATTAATTTCATTCATAAATTAAGAGGGTTGACATTTTACAATTTCACATCTTGTTTTATAATTTTGATTTAATATTTGTAAGTTTGTTTCTGGTATTCTTTGCTGTTTAAATTGGTTTCTAGGTGAGTGGGCAAGATAGGGGAGAAGTAGGGAGTCCCCTAACTCCTGCCTGCATCTATCATACAAGAAGGGCTAAAGACAAAGGACCACAAGAGTTGGGGAGGAAAAGAGACAGAGTCCACTAGAAAGACAGCCTCATAGGTTAATGATGAGAGCTGGGGAAGATAAAAACAGCCGAGACACAGAAGCACGGAGGGGAGGGAGCCCCTCTGCAGAGAGACGAAGGGGAAAAAGTGGCCGAAACTGTCCCTGGAAAAGAGAAACCTCGGCCAGGGAAGGAGAGGGATCTTATCATCCCATCTCTAACACAGGGTATTCAGAGAGAGATACTATCTCTAACTGTGGAGGCTTCTTTGGGCTGTGTGTTCTGGGCCCAGAAATTCCCTCCAGTACAGATCGTATGCAAAGGATTCAATAGGCATCAGGAGAAACTGCTCCCCTACTTAATCCCCATCTAGGAAGGGCCCTGCTTGGGATTCCGGGGTTACCTTTCAGTCACCATCATTACTGTACATGGAATAAGAGCTGAAAACGAGGCTGGGGGCAGACATCGAGCAATGCCCACCTTGGCTACGCCAAGGACAGAGTATGATCAGACCCAAAAGAGTGATTATAAAATGTGGTTTGAGACGGGACTAGGGGGCCGCTGTTTTTCTCCCCACAACCACCAAGGTGGGGCCTCAGGGAGCAGCCCCAGAGACCCACAGTGCAGACAAGATCCCCTTACACTAAACTACATCCATCTGCCTTGCCTAGCTGCTTTGTTACCAGAGCTGGTTGGATGCTGTGGAAACAGCCCAGTGCCTCTCCCCAAATCCAGCACTGATGTATTGCTGTGATGAACTCTAGATCAATTCTTGCAATTCAGATATATCTCCCTTATCTCATTCTTATCTTGCCCCTCCCCTGGAGTGGGTATTCTTGTTATAGGTTTGCTTAAACAGTCATATCTCATTCATTCTCTCTCTTTTTCTTTTTACTTTTTTAATGTTTTATTTATTTTTGATACAGACTGAGACATGGCATTAGCAGAGAGGGGCGAAGAGAGAGGGAGACACAGAATTAGAAGTAGGCTCCAAGCTCTGAGCTGTCAGCACAGAGCCCAACACGGGGCTTGAACCCACTAACATGAGATCATGACCTGAGCCGAAGTCCAACACTTAACCAACTGAACCACTCAGGCGCCCCTAATTCACTCTCTTAAAATATATTCTACACCTCTGTCATTACCTTCCGTTCTCTCTGAAATAATCAGACTATATAATTTCTCAGGGTGACATGATCCAGGTCAAAGTGCAATTTCACTTTCTTCCCATCCCTGTCACTTCTCTTTGTATATGCTCTTCCATCAGCACTGCCTCTACCCTGCTCTTTATTTATAACTGGAATCCCTGGCATTCTGCTTTGAAACTGCCCTTTGTCTTTTTTTCCTCGCCCATTTGTTTTGCCTGTTTTCTTCATGTGTTTGTACATTTGTGTGCTTTGGTTCCCTATTTGTTTGTCTGTCAGTTTTCCGTTCCAGGGCTACCTCAAGAAACAAGCCAAAGTACACATGGTGGAGAGTCCCAAATATCACTACGAGTAGGGAAATAAAATAACCAAAGACACAACAAGAGAGACCAAGGGAAGCCATTGAAAGAACACTTCCTGAATAGACAGATCCTGGACAGTCAATGAGCCTCCTTTAATATAGCAATACTCACAGGTGCAGAGCACATATCAAGCTTATTAAACTGACAAGAGACCGAAAACTAGCCAAAATTATGAAATGAAAGAACTCTCCTCTAAAGAAATTCCAGAAGCTTTTTATCTTGATGAGGTCCCAGTAGTTAATTTTTGTTCTTGATTCCCTGGCCTCTGGGGGTGTGTTGAGGAAGAAATTGCTGCGATTGAGGTCTAGGAGGCTATTTCCTGCTTTTTCCTCAAGGGTGTTTATGGTTTCCTGTCTCACATTCAGATCCTGTATCCATTTTGAGTTTATTTTTGTGAATGGTGTCAGAAAGTGGTCTAATTTCATTTTTCTACATGTTGCTGTCCAGCTCTCCCAACACCACCTGTTGAAGAGGCTGTCTTTTTTCCATTGGACACTCTTTCCTGCTTTGTCAAAGATTAATTGGCCATATACTTGTGGGTCCAGTTCTGGGTTCTTTATTCTATTCCATTGGTCCATGTGTCTGTTTTTGTGCCAGTACCATACTGTCTTGATAAAGAAATTCCAGGAAGAAGTCACAGCTACCGAATAGGTTAAAAAGGATCTAAGCAACATGACTGAGCAAGAATTTAGGATGATTGTCATAAAATTAACTGCTGGGCTTGAAAAAGGCATGGAAGACATCAGAGAAGCTTTGTTACCGAGACTATGCACCTTAAAAATAGTTCTGATCAATGAAAAAATGCTATAAATAGGTGCATAATAAAATGGAGGGAACTGCTGCACAAACTGAAGAGGAAGGGACAACAATCTGTGGAAGGAAACAGACACTGAAATCCAAGAGGCACAGAGAACCCCTCAGATATAACTTGAATCTGTCTTCTGCACAATATATCAGAATGAAACTAGCAAAATATAAGGTTAAAGAGAATTCTGAAAGCAGCCTCGGGTAAAAGGGCAAAGGAAAACCCATCAAAGTAGTTGCAGACCTATCTACTGAAAGTTGGCAGGCCACAAAGGAATGGCAGAGAATCTTCAATGTGATGAACAGGAAAAATATGCAGCCAAGAATCCTTTATCGAGCAAGACTGCCATTCAAAAAAGAAGGAGAGGTAAAGGTTTTCCCAAATAAACAACTATTGAAAGAATTCATTACCACTAAACCAGCCCTACCGCAAATCCTAAGGGGAACTCTGAGGGAAATGTTGTTCGGAACACAAGGTACCAGAGACATCACTACAAGTATGAATCCTACAGAGAACACAATGACTCTAAACCCATATATTTCAATCCTGACACTGAATGTAAATGGACTAAATGCTCCAACCAAATGACTTAGGGTGGCAGAATGGATAAAAATATAAAATCCGTCTATTTGCTGTCTACAAGAAATTCATTTAAGACCTGAGGACAACTTGAGATTGAACATAAGGGGATGGAGAAATATCTATCTTGTGACTGGAAGTTAAATAAAAGCCAGAGTAGCCATACTTATATTGGACAATCTGGACTTTAAAGGCAAGGCAGGAACAAGAGATGAAGAAGGGCATTATACAATAATTACAGGGTCTATCTGTCAGGAAGACCTAACAATTATAAACATCTACACACCAAATTTAGAAGCACCCAATACATAAAACAATTAATCACAAACGGAAATAATCTTATTGATAAGAATGTGCTAATTGCAGAGGATTTTAATACTCCCACCACATTCAGCAATGGATAGATCAACCAGACAGAAAATCACTAAAGAAACAATGGACCTGAACAACACGTTAGACCAGATGGATTTGACAGATATATTAAAACTCTACATCCTGAGGCTATGGAATTCACTTTCTCCTCAAGGGTGCCTGGTACATTCTCCAGTATAGTGCATATGCTGGGTCATAAAGCAGCCCTCCATAAATATAAACAAATTGAGATCATACCATGCACACTTTCAGATCCCAATGCTATGAAACGTGAAATCAATCACAGGAAAATGTCTGGAAAACCTCCAAAAATATGGAGGTTAAAGAACACCTTACCAAAGAACGAATAGGCCAATCAGGCAATTACAGAAGTAATTTAAAAATAGATGAAAACAAATGAAAATGAAAATACAACAATCCAAACTCTTTGGGATCCAGCAAAGGCAGTCCTAAGAGGAAAGTTTATTGCAATCTAGGCCTATTTCAACAAACCAGAAAAAGTGCAAACACAAAAATCTAAGAGTGCACCTAAAGAAACTAGAAGGAGAGCAGCAAGGGCACTTCAAGCCCAGCAGAAAAAGAGAAATAATAAACATCAGGGCAGAAATAATCAATATAGAATCCAAAAAAAAAAAAACCCCACAAACAATTGAGCAGATCAATGAAACCAAGAGATGATTTTTTGAAAAAATCAGATTGATAAACGTCTAACCAGATTTCTCAAAAAAAGAGAAAACACCCAAATAGACAAAGTCACAAATGAAAATGGATCTATTACAACCAGTCCCTAGGAAATACAAGCAATTATCACAGAATGATGTGAAAAATTATATGCCAACAAACTGGACAACCTAGAAGAAGTGGACAAATTCTGAGACACACATGCATTAAAAAAATTCAAATGGGAAGGGATAGAAAATCTGAACTGACTCATAACCAGTGATGATATTGAATCAGTTATCAAAAATCTCCCGAAGAATAAGAGCCCTGGCCCAGGTAGCTTCCATGGGGATTTCTACCAGACATTCGTATCAGACCTAATACCCATTCTTCTGAAGCTATTTGAAAAAATAGAAATAGAAGGAAAACGCCTGGACTCATTCTACGAAGCAAGCATCACTTGATTCCCAAACCAGACAGAGACCTAGCAAAAAAAGAGAAGTACAGGCCAATATCCGTGATGAATACAGATGCAAAAATACTCAACAAGATACTAGCAAATTGAATTCAACAGCATATAAAAAGAATTATCCATCATGATCAAACATGATCAAGGGGGATTCATTCCAGGGTTACAGGACTGATTCAATATTTGCAAATCAATCAATATGATACATCACATAAACAAAAGAAAAGATTAAAACCATATAATCAATTGATAAATGCAGATAAAGAATTTGACAATATATAGCGTCCTTTCTTAATAAAAACCTTCAAGAAAGTAGGGATAGAAGGACTTACTTACACATCATAAAAGCCAGTTAAGAAAAGCCCACAGCTAATATCATCCTCAATGGGGAAAAACTAAGAGCATTCCCCCTGAGATCAGAAACACGACAGGGAATGTCCACTCTCACCACCGTTGTTGGACATAGTGCTGGAAGGCCTAGCATTTGTAATCAGACAACAATAGGAAATAAAAGGCATCAGAATTTGCGAGGGTAAAGTCAATCTTTACTTTTCGCAGATCACATGATACTCTACATGGTAAACCTGACAGACTCCACCAGAAGCCTATTAGAACTAATCCATGAATTCAGCAAAGTCATAGGGGACAAAATCAACGTACATAATCACTTGCATTTCTATACACCAACAATGAAGTAACAGATCCCAACATGAAGAGACTGATCCCATTCATAATTGCACGAAAAACATAAAATACCTAGGAATAAACCTAACCAAAGATACAAAAGATCTGTATGATGAAAACTAGAGAAAACTTACAAAGGAAATTGAAGAAGACACAAATGGAAAAACATTCCATGCTCGTGGATTGGAAGAATAAACATTGTTAAAATGTCATTATTACCCAGAGCAATCTACACATTCAATGCAATCCCAATCAAAATTGAACTAGCATTCTTTTCAAATCTAGAACAAAGATCCTAAAATTTGTATGGAACCACAAAAGACCCCGAATAGCCAAAATAATATTGGAGAAGAAACCAAAACAGGAGGCATCACAATCTCAGACATTAGTCTCTACTACAAAGCTGTCATCATCAAGACAGTATGGTACTGGCATAAAGAGAGATACATAGACCAGTGGAATAGAATGTAGAGTCCAGAACTGGACCCACAAGTGAATGGCCAATTAAACTTTGGCAAAGCAGAAAAGGGTATCCAATGAAAAAAAGACACCCTCTTTAACAGATGGTGCTGGGAGACCTGGACAGAACATGCAGAAGAGTGAAGCTAGATCACTTTTTTACACCATACACAAAAATAAACTCAAAATGGCTGAAAGACCTGCATGTGAGACAGGAAACCATCAAAACCCTCAAGGAGAAAGTAGGAAAAAACCTCCTTGACCTTAACCGCAGCAACTTCTAACTTGACACATCCCCAAAGGCAAGGGAATCAAGAGCAAAAATGAACTATTGGAACCTCATCAAGATGAAAAGCTTCTGCACTGAAAAGGAAACATCAAGAAAACTAATAGGCACCTCACAGAATGGGAAAAAATATTCACCAATGACGTAACAGACAAAGGGCTAGTATCCAAAATCTACAAGGAACTCACCCAAATTCCACACCCAAAAAACAAAGAATCCAGTGAAGAACTGGGCAGAACACATGAATAGACCCTTCCTCCAAAGTGGACATCCAAATGCCAACAGACACATGAAATGATGCTGAGCATCACTCATCATTAGGGAAATAGAAATCAAAACCACACTGAGATACCAGCTCATGCCAGTCAGAGTGGCTAAAATGAACAAATCAGGAGACTATAGATGCTGGCGAGGGTGTGGAGAGATGAGAACCCTCCTACACTGTTGGTGGCAATGTAAAATGGTGCAGCCACTCTGGAAAACAGTGTAGAGGTCCCTCAAAAAAATTAATGATAGAAGTCCCCTATGACCCAGCAATAGCACTGCTAGGGATTTACCCAAGGGATGCGGGAGGACTGATGCATAAGGGGACATGCACCCCAATGTTCATAGCAGCACATTCAACAATACTCAAATCATGGAAAGAGGCTAAGTGTCCATCAAGTGATGAATGGACTAAGAAGATGTAATTTATATATACAGAGGAATCTACATGGCAATGAGAAAGGATGAAATCTGGGCATTCGAAACTTGTGGGGACGAGCCTTGGGTGTTTATATGGAAACCAATTTGACAATAAACTATAAAAAAAATTGGTTCTAAATTCTAATAGTTAACTTTTATAAAAAAACATAAGATTAAACTTTAACTATACATACCATATGCCCTTATAAAGTCCTAATCCTTATGCCTCTTATCTCCAATGGAATTCTTCACTAACCAAGAAATCAGTAACTCATTGACTCTACTCCACAATCCTATAACAAAAAGTCGCATCTGGTTTGTCCTTCAGAACTTTCTCATTGAACATTTCCTACTTCTTGTTCAAAACTATGACATAAGACTGACCTAATGACAATCAGCCTACAATCACATTAACTGTAGAAGCTTTCATTCGATATGTTGAAAATTAGTGTGGGCGATCGCAGGCATGGCTATCAAAGGCTTTAACCCAGTTAAACAGCTGTTGCTAGACTTTAATGAAATATTTGCTGTTAGCAGCATTTGCTATATTACTGAAGACCTAGTGGAAACAGGAATTTTATATATAAATTTTATCCAATAATACACATGCACACATATCATTATTGCTGTTATATATAATACACATGCATGCAAATACACATGTAATAATTATATTGCATATAAGTTCCTGAATGTTACATCTACATGTACACATGTGACACATGTATACACTCACATATACAAATAATACACATATGCCCTTATAAATATATATATACCTGCACATATAATTAAAAACAAGTAAATAATTATAATTTAAAAAATTTATATAAAGTTTTTAACTGGGTACTTTTCAGGTTGTCAAATTTCTCAGATAATTCACAAATTAAAAACGAAAGGCACAAAAAGACGTTTTCCTGACCCTTCATTATTAAATTTTGCACCCCAAATATGACAAGTACTTGATAGCACTTTATGCTTTTAGGGAATTATATAAGTGATATAACACGTCATTTCCATGACAAGGATTCAAACTTCATCATGAAATTTTCTTTTATTTCAAGAGCTTGGCTTTTCTTTCAAAAATATTTTTAAGTGCATATAGATGAAGTGTTTTATTCTGTCCGTGTTCCATGGCACTTAAATTCCTGAACACCCTCATAGGAAGGATTATTCCTATTTTTTTTTAATTTTTTGAATGTTTATTTATCATTGAGAGGGAGACAGAGCATGATCATGGGAGGGGCAGAGAGAGGTGGAGACACAGAATCCGAAGCAGGCTCCAGGCTCCGAGCTGTCAGCACAGAGCCCGATGCGGGGCTTGAACCCACAAACGCTGAGACCATGACCTGAGCTAAAGTCGGACGCTCAACCGACTGAGCCACCCAGGCGCCCCGGATTATTCCTATTTTTAAAAAATGAGTTATATAGTTTCGTCTAAGTTCTGAAAATACTGGTTTGTGCCCATAAACATAGAACCTGGTCTTTGCCCTTTTATTAGTAACATGATGACTTTCCAATGCCTATCACCATTAAAAATACACTCGGGTTTACAAAAGATCAGATGGCCTTTGCCCACTGATGTGGTTTACCACAACCTGGTCAACCACATCCCCGTGAGGTATTGTGGTGGCAATTCTGGGCCAGCCACCAGATTCATACAATAAAGTGTAATTAACATATCAGGCTTCCTAAGCCTGATTCTTAATACTAAGAACATGAACCATATGTTTACAATATATCAATAATGAAAAGACATGAATTATTGCCATTAATTATTACCTAGAAGTTTAATGTTGATACAAGTAAATGAATACTCAAAACATAATTTCACCATGTCCAACGGTAGATAGGACTCAACATTTTTGAAAGATGGAATTTTGTGATTTATATAGAACAGGAACAACACTTAAAATTATTCCTTAAATGATTAAGAATAATAATTTCATATACTATAAGTAACATGCATGTATCCACGTGAATATATATATTATACATACAAGTTTAGACTGGAAACTGTCATTTACTATTGACATTTTGAGGATTTTATTCACATCCATTTATTGAGAAGTTTATATTCTTGCTTAGTAGAGTTATGATAGTGTCATGGTTAATTTTATGTGTCAATTCAACAGGGCCCAAGGGTGCTAAGATATTTGGTCAAAAACTAGTGTGGTGTTTTGTGAGGGTGGTTTTGAATAAGGTTAACACTTAGACTGAGTAAAGACTGGTAGACTAAAGCAGCTTGCCCTCCTCAGGGAGGGTGGGCCTCATCCAATCAGTTGATGGCCAAGTCCTCCTTTAGGTAGGAGGGAATTCTTCCTGATGATCTTCAGACTGGGACGTTTTTCCTCCCCTCAGATTCAAAATGAAATGCAGACTCTTCCTGGGTCTCGAGGCTGCCACGTTCATACTAGAAGTATGGCATTTAGCTCATGCCTCCCAGACTAGAGTGGACCCATCAGTTCTCTTGGATCTCTAGCTGGCCCTGAGACCTACTGGCTCTGTGATTATGTGAGCTTATTCCTTATAATTAACGGTGCTGGAGTTCAGCTCCAGCAGGTCCAGGGTTCCCTGAAGGATGGATGGTGTTGGTGAAAAGGATAGATGAGAGAAACACAAGATTCTTTCTGATCAACAGGCAGGCATCTCTGCACTGATTGAGACTCAGCTTTATTTATGGTCAAATGTATGGGGAATAGCACATAAGTGGCATTTGCCTTAGACAGTGATTTCTGATGATAAAATTCTTCGATAAGTAACAATTTCCCAGAACATAGATTTGTAGAAGATTCATGCATAATCTTTATCAGAAGTGATTGATGTAAGGGGTTTAATGCTAATCATATGGGCAGGAAGGTATCCTTAGCATTCAAATAGAAGACAATGTTTCTAGCACAGCAAAGGCAAAAGTTAGTTCATTGTGAGCAGGGGTCAAGGGCCTGTTTACTTGAGAAGCATAAGAAAAACAGGATTCTCAGGAAATACAATGGTTGCTTCCATAATCACAAAAGAAGTTCCTATAATAAGTTCCTCCACAAGGTGCAATCAGCATGTATTAGGGCCAGAATAAGGGGACACGTCACTACAGATAAAAATCAACAAGGGACCTCGGGGGTGAGGGGGTGTTGGTGCTCAGGCAAAAAAACTGAGTGGGTCATCATCTGATGGAAGGAGACGTTGCAAACCTGCCTTAACCTCATATGGAGAATTCTCAACTTGTGAATTAGAATGGCTCCCGTCAAGAAATCCATTTAATCTTTTGAGCCATAAGAGCATATACATCGAGTTGAAATTTGTATTATTCATTATCATCAGTATTTTGATATATTTCTGATAGAGACTGATGAACTACTTCCCAATGTGAATTCGGTGACATTTATTGACATTTGACGTTCAATTATATTTTTCTGAATATGCCTTCAAAGTTACCTTCTTTCATGCACTGTCTGGTGTACATTGGATATGAAAGCCGTGCCTCATTCATGATGTCATGATGTAGGATTTAAATGTCATGTGTTTTTTCACGTATTGATGAAGGATCAAACTCCACTTGTAAGCACTGCAATTCTCTCTTCTCTTTCTCTCTTTCTATGCTCTAAGAGAGCTATGGAATTGAGCAAGTTGTGAGTTCCAGCTATAGGTGGGACACATTCTTTAATTTGTAATGTTTCTTCTCCTCAGGAGAAAGTCTGCGATCCTGAGTAGGGTTGAGGAGTCATGCAGATTTAACTACATTCTTTACATTTTACGTTTTTTCTCCAGGATGAATTCTGTGGTGTAGAATGAAGCTTCAGCTCTAATTAACATGCTCTCCAAATTCTGTATAATTGCAACATCTTCCCTAGTATTCCTTCTCTGATCAGGAGTCAGGGTGTAGCAGTTCTTAGAAGTCTTGCCACATGCTGTCGTATTCCGTGGTTATTCCCCAGTATCAAGTTTCCAATGTGAAGCAAGGGGTGAACAGCCCACAAAACGTTTCTCACATTCTTCAAGTTTGGAATAGTTGCTCCAGGATGAATTCTGTGATCCTGAGTAAGGCTGAAAAGTGATTAAAGACCTTACTGCATGTTTTACATTGGGAAGGTTTTCATCTAGTATGAATTCTGTGACGTCAAGGAAAGTATAAAAGTCACATAAAGATCTAGCCATATTCTAACATTTGTAGTTTCGATCTAGTATGAATTCTGTGATGTTGAATAAGGTGAATGTTGGATAAAGGCCTTGGCACGTTACTCACATTGCTAACGTTTCTCTCCAGAATGGATTCTTTTATGTCCAATAAAGTGTGCGTGCTTGGTAAAGGTCTTGCCACATTCGTTAAATTGGTAGGGTTTCTCTCTAGTATGGATTTGGTGATGTTTGGTAAGGCTTGAGTGGTGAGTAAAGGATTTGCCACATTCTTTGCATTGGTAAGGCTTCTCTCCAGTATGGATTCTGTGATGTTTGGTAAGGTCTGACTGGTGAGTAAAGGCCTTGCCACATTCTTTACATTGGTAAGGTTTCTCTCCAGTATGGATTCGGAGATGTTGGATAAGGTTTGCGGGGTGAGTAAAGGATTTGCCACATTCTTTGCATTGGTAAGGCTTCTCTCCAGTATGGATTCGGAGATGTTGGGTAAGGCTTGCAGGGTGAGTAAAGGATTTGCCACATTCTTTGCAATTGTAAGGCTTCTCTCCAGTATGGATTTTGTGATATTTGGTAAGGTTTGAGTGTTGAACAAAGGCCTTGCCACATTCCATACATTGGTAAGGTTTCTCACCAGTATGGGTTCTGTGATGTTCAGTAAGAGGTGAGTGTTGGGGAAAGGCCATCCCACGTTTTTTATGTGTGTAAAGTTTCTCTCCTGTACGGATTAGTCTACTTACATTTACTGATGAGGTATCATTAAAGGTTTTACCACCTTTTTCACATTCATAAGGTTTCTCTCCAGTGTGCACTCGCTGGTGTTGAATTAGTGCTGAGTGCCTGTGGAAGGCTTTGCCACACTCCTTACAAAGGTAACCTTTCTGTCCGGCATGGATTGTCTTATTGATATGTGGTCTTGCTGACTGACTAAGTATGTTCCCTGGTTAATTGCGTGTGTATGGGCTTTTTCCCACATGAATCATCCTCTGATCACCAGCACTGGAGGACTGGTTAAGTATTTCCCCACATGCGTCATATTTAGAGTGATTGTCTCCTAAATGTGTACTCTCACGTGTAATAAGGTTGGCGCTTTGATCCGAGACCTCCCCACATGGATGCCATTCACCATCGTAGTCTGGAATAGGAGTCCCCGGGTGTGCTTGAGGCCCCTTACTGTCCCCATTCTTGTTCCGGTCTCTCATTAAGTGTCCATCCTCAAGGGCGCTACCTTTATATCCATCCACTGACCCTCTTTGGATAGAAGTTCCTATAAACGTCTCTGAAAGGAGGCTGTCAGTTTCATTTGGAAATACAGCTGAAAGGTAAAAATGAAAGTAAAGGCATTCCGCTTGCTACTGTCTGATGCTTAGAATTAGAATTTGTCATACACAAAACTTAAATCTAAAAAATCAACTTCAGGAATAAGGAATCACTACTTTTTCTTTATCTTAAAATACTTATCTTTTTTAATGCTTATTTATTTTTTGAGAGATGGAAAGAGAGTATGAGACAGGAAGGGGCAGAAAGAGAGAGAAACACAGAATCTGAGGCAGGCTCCACTCTCTGAGCTGTCCGCACAGAACCTGATGGGGGACATGAACCCACAAACGATGAGATCATGACCTAAGGTAAAGTCTGACTTTTGAGTGACTGAGCCACCCAGGAGCCCCAAGTCATTAGTGTTTCACATCACTCAGATTGTATGTTAATGTAATCCCCATATTTTTAAATACGCTATTGTTGGCATATTTTGCAACTTTGATGTTTGTTTAGAAATGAAAGGCTTTGGGTGCGTGGGTGGCTCAGCGAGGGTTGCGCGTCTGACTCTAGGTTGCAGCTCAGGTCGTCATCTCATCCTTTGTGAGCTCCAGCCCACATCCCCGTCTGCACTGACAGTGTGGAGCCTGCCTGGAATTGTCTCCTGTCTCTCTGCCCCTCCTCCCCTCTCTCTCTCCATCTCTCAAAGTAAATGGGAAAATGAAATCCTTAAAGGAATTAACGTTTTTGCTTGTTTGATTCTGGAAATTGAGTTATACCCTTAAATTCTGTGTAATAATGTCTTTTAAGTGCTAAATACATAGGGGCTTTCATTAGAGATTTCCGGGGTTGATATTGATGAATACACGTTGCAATTTTCCTCTGCATGAAAACCAGCTAATAAATCAATAGAGGCCCTCTTTCACGGTTACATACTGAGATTTTAGTCTTAGAGCTACAGAGGTGGGTTGGTGGCTCAGTAGGTGAAGTGTCGGACTTGGGTTCAGGCCGCGATCTCAGAGTCTAGGAGTTGGAGCCTTGGGGAGGACTCTGTGCTGACAGCTCAGAGCCAGGAGCCTGCTTCAAATTTGGTGTCTCCCTCTACTTCAGCCCTCAATGCCTGCTCTATCTTTCAAAAATAAACTTTACAAACGATATTTAAATGTTTTTGATACAATGAATCATAATGTAATCTCATATACAACTAATCATAACATGAAAACATAAATGACAAAGTCACAGGAACTTCCTATTATACGTGAGGAAATTATAAAATGATTCAATGATTAAGAAAAAGTGAATGGAGATTTTATTGTAGGCTGCAAGTTTTGAATTCTAAATGTTCTATCTTCCTTGTGACATTAATTTATGTAGAAATTCCAGGAAAATAAGAAGAGATTTAAGTTATTTTACGATTGAGGAATGGAACATATGGAGTGGAAATTTTGTATTTTAGTTTATAACATCAAAAATGAACTTTCTTACTTTTTTTTTAGTTTATTTTAATTTATTTTGAGAGAGAGACCAAGTAGGGGAGGAGCAGAGAAAGAGGGAGACAAAATTCCAAGGTTGCTCTGTGCTGTCATCACTGTGCGGGACTCAGACTCACTGACTATGGGATCATGAGGTCAGCTGAAGTCAGATCCTTTAGTAACTGATCCACACATTTGCCCCAAAAATGGAAGTTTTGAAGTGAAATAAAGGGTTAGATTTTCTCATTTTAGGGAGGGGCTTTATCAACTGATGAACCTGGTGGGTCTTAATTTTGTATGATTAGGATTACAGCCTCTATATATTGGAAAGCATTAAGCAGAATTTAGATGGGCTCTGTCTCCTGTTCCTGGGATTTCTGCACCAAATCCCAATATGCCTACCGCTACCCTGACGCACTTCTCACTCAAGGCAAACACTCAGAAATGAACGAGTATAAACTTCCTCAGAAACACAGAGAATACCCCAAGCCCTCAAAGCAACGGAGAGCCAATGAGATTATGGAGGCCCTTGCTGTGGACATGAAGGACCTTTAAGTGGACCTGAAGGAGAATCCTTAGAGATTTGTGAGGGTGTGATGTATTGGAAAGCAGATGTGCCTCTGTGAAACGTATTGACATAAAACTAGGTTTTACAAACTAATTTCTATTCCAGAATGGCTGCTCAAGTCTCATTGTACGGTCTTTCTTCATCCTTTACATTTGGACCTCCGCTCTGTCATCTGCCTCTCATTCCCACTTACCTGGGTATGAGGCTACTGTCTCCTTTCTCTTCACATCCCATAGCTCCCTCTTTTGTTCCAAAAAGATGACCAGGTCTGGCTTTGACACAACAAGACCTGTTTGTTAGAACAAAAGAATACTAAAAATGAAGCAACAGAAAGAGAAAGCAAGAAACTGATCCCATTCACAATTGCACGAAAAACGATAAAATACCCGGGAATAAACCTAACCAAAGATGTAAAAGACCTGTATGCTGAAAACTATAGAAGACTTATGAAGGAAATTGAAGAAGACACAAAGAAATGGAAAAACATTCCGTGCTCATGGATTGGATGAATAAACATTGTGAAAATATCATTATTACCCAAAGCAATTTACACATTCAATGCAATCCCCATCAAAGTTGCACCAGCATTCTTCTCAAAGCTAGAACAAACTATCTTAAAATTCATATGGAACCACAAAAGACCCCGAACAGCCAAAGTAATATTGAAGAAGAAAACGAAAACGGGAGGCATCACAATCCCAGACTTTAGCCTCTACTACAAAGCTGTCATCATCAAGACAGTATGGTACTGGTACAAAAACAGACACATGGACCAATGGAATAGAATAAAGAACCCAGAACTGGACCCACAAGTATATGGCCAATTAATCTTTGACAAAGCAGGAAAGAGTGTCCAATGGAAAAAAGACAGCCTCTTCAACAGGTGGTGTTGGGAGAGCTGGACAGCAACATGTAGAAAAATGGAATTAGACCACTTTCTGACACCATTCACAAAAATAAACTCAAAATGGATACAGGATCTGAATGT
>PISW01010764.1:0-46580 GCA_004023785.1 Mungos mungo
ACAAGTCCCTTGCATGCGGCAGAGACTGATCCTTCCGTTCTGTTTGAGCACCAGAGAAACAGCAGGAGAGTAGATGGCACATTTGAACAGAGGCTCAGGACCTTTGGGGGGTGGGGGGGCAGGGACAGGCAAGGGATCATACATTCATCAAGATAATCAATGGAAGCAGAGCCTTATTGATGGTCCTCACCATGAGGGGAGCCCACACAGCCAAAGGGGAGGTCAGCATTAAGAAGATGCTCTGCGTTAAATGGTCTCTCAAGTTTTGTGTCCCTCTCTCTCCCCAACTCTCTTTCCCTCTTCCCCTCCCTCTGGTCCTCCATTAGGTTTCTCCTGTTTTCCTGAGGGTTGAAGGGGAAGGGGGAGGGGGGAAAAGAGGTGGTGGTGATGGAGGAGGGCACTTATGGGGAAGAGCACTGGGTGTTGTATGGAAACCAATTTGACAATAAACTATTTAAAAAAAATAAAATAAATGTTCATACTACCCCCCCAAAAAATAAAAATAAATAAAAATAAATAAAAAAGAAGATGCTCTGGCTCAGGTGTAGCACGGGGTACCTGGACACAGCATGCAGGCTGCAAGCGGAAGTCCACTGGGACCGAGTTCCCCTTTTCATGATTCCCAGGCAAACAGAGGCTTTGCCTGAGTATACAGCTGAAAGATCCGTAACCCAATTCTAGGCACCCCTGGCGGCTCAGGCGAGGATCTGCACAAACGAGGCATTACTGCAGTGGTGGTCATTCACCGTGCAAAACGCATTTTCAACAGTGGCCGCACGTTGCCACAACAGTAGAAGCCACAGAAGGAGGAGATGCCAATTCCCTAGGCCCGGCATCTGCCTCATTAGGCTGGATTAGCAACTGGTGTTTATACAACATTTGAGGACTGAGGTAGGAAGGTCTCAAGCAGCGGGATTATTTGTTAACAGAATCTGTAGGCGCTCAAGTTTTTCAACAAACAACCAAAGTGCTCCAAACACTGATGCCTCAAGCTGGTGAAACTGAATACACACTATTAACCAAATCTTAAAGTATCTCCTACTTCTATTTATCCATTCACTTTATTCTTATTTCATACGTCCTTTACAGAACACTCTGGCATTATGATTACATAAACATCTTCACAGTAACGTAGAAGGTACTCCAAAAGACACGAGAACATACCCAGTTTAGAGATGAGGAACATAAGGACAGGGCTGCGACTAGGTCTCTACCCTGGCATTACTGCGCTGGCCCACGGGCCCCAGATGTATTCTATTTACCGCCGCTGCTCCTGCCTTCTAAATCTCCAGTCTGCATAGCTGTTGGTAAATTAAAACAGAAGGCTAAATTAAAAGGGAAAGAACGCAAGCCATGTCTGACAGTAATATTAATCCCTCTGAAATCGCTGGTCTTTTCAATTAACAGCCTCTTTCTGAGATGTTTATTGCTCTTGGCTTGAACTGAGGTCATTAAAATACTCATGAGCAGGGTTCTCAAACAGCCTGCTTAAACACTCTCTACAAGGGTCTGGGAACCACTTCTGCTTTGCATAGATTCGGAGAGAAACCATAATAAAGCAGGCCCCGGGGCTGTCATTTTTGCCTCTTTGCCTCTATTTTATTACTTGAGTTCATGAGCCTGTTCAGAATTCACCCCTGGATATACTCCATCATCCCGGGAAAAAACCTATATACTTCATTTCAAACGTAGGTCTGGAGGAAAGTAAATATATAAATTAGGTACACCCCTACGCACGGCATAAATTCCAGCTAACCTCAATGTGATTCTGCACATCCACCTAAAAGGTTCAGCATAAAAAACATGCTACGTGGCAAGATGAATCACGGCAACTTTATTAACCTACATTGAATTAGCCTCCTCACACTGGAATATTTTACAGCATTATTTTATTGGCAGTCACTGTCACCAAATAAACTACAAAGTAGTGACTGATGTAGTAGAACTAGACAGCTTGACGGATCTAGATTACTTGTAAAAGAGGAGTATTTTGCCAAGCGCTGCAACAATAAAGCAATCGTGATGCTCATAAAAGGACATAACGGATGGTGGCAAATCTCAGCTGAGCTGGGCTGGGGAAAATTACCTGGAGAGGATAAAACTGACATCGGCAGCCTTGGTATTTTCCAATGCATGAGTTTGCTTTTGTTTTTAGTTTAGTTTTTTCTTATAACCGAAGGCAATAATATTCTGAACATACTGTATTTTATCGCAGTAGCCCAACACATCATGAACTCGTTACACAGTCACGTTTGGGAGAAAAGTAAGTAGACTATACTATAGGAAGCTGCTCAGACTGAGTATGAAGCGTTTGGACACAAGGAGTGAATGATGGTCTTTTTTACCCTAAGCATTCTGATTGGCCCATCATTGATCTAGAAACAACTAACAATCATTTTTTCCCAGAAAGAAGGAACAATATATTCGATTGTCTCTCAGAGGTGACGGAAGATTGAAATTTCAGTGTATAATGCCATTTTACCAATGTTTAATAGCTCAGGAAATTCATTTCATCCCAGGAAGGAGAGCCTTCAACATCTTGAGTATAATAAAACTGATTGACAGTCTAAGGACTATGTCCTAAATAATGTAAAAAGGATGGGTTTCAGGGTGCAGAGAGGTCAACAGGTACCTGTGTGCTCCCTTTTGCATCTCCTAGGACTACCTTTCTAAAACCAGATCTAAGGGGCACCTGGGCGGCTCCGTCGGTTGAGCATTCAACTTCGGCTCAGGTCATGATCTCCTGGTTGACAAGTTCGAGCCCCACCTCAGGCTCTCTATGCTGACAGCTCAGAGGCTGGAGCCTGCTTTGGATTCTGTGTCTCTTTCTCTCTCTCTGACCCTCCCCTGCTCATGTTCTCAGTGTCTCAAAAATAAATAAGTAATTTAAAAGGGGGGGCGGGAAACCAGATCTAATTATTTCATCCACCGGGTTCAAAACTTTTGCCTATAGGAGAAAACCTAACCCATTTAAATTGACTTCTATGACCTTTGCTATTGGGCCTCAGGTATCCTTCCAGCGCCAGCCTTCATCTTTCCCTGGGACTATCCATCCATGGATAGTCCTTTGACTCTACAATACCGATTCACAGTCTTTTCTCTGCCCAGAATACCAGTACTTTCTCTGCTTATTCATTCTCTACCACTCAGTCCCTTCTCTATGGTCCTTTCAGACTCTGCACCTACCTCTTTAAAAGATACCTCAAGCCTTGGGGCACCTGGGTGGCTCAGTCAATGAAGCATGTGACTCCTGATTGCAGCTCAGGTCATGATCTCACAGGTTTGTGAGTCCAAGTCCTGGGTCGGGATCTGTGCTGACAGCTCAGAGCCTGGAACCTGCTTGCAATTCTCCCTTCCTCCATCTCTGCCCCTCCACCACTCATGCTCTCTCTCAAACTAAACAAACATTTAAAAATCTATGGTTCCTGGGTTCAAGCTCTGTGTCAGGCTCCGTGCTGACAGCTCAGACCCTGGAGCCTTCTTCAGATTCTGTGTCTCCTTTTCTCTCTGCTCTTCACCCCTTGTGCTCTATCTCACTCTGTCTCTCAAAAATAAATAAATGTTAAAAAAATATTTTAAAAAATAAAATGAAATAAAATACCTCAAGCCTTATTGGCAGCTCTTGTTCAGGGCTTACATCTACCAGAAGGTACTAGAAGAGTGTAAATAGGGATGTGGTTTAGACGGTAGGAACCAGGTCAGTGCCTGGCACAGGTTCTGCAACCTAACAGGCACTTCCTAACTGTGGAAACCAACTACACTTAATTTCTTAAATTGTGCTTCTATCTGTTCTCCTCACTCCTTAGAGATTTCCTTGAGAACTAGGACTCTGTTTTATTCATCATACTACGGATTCCTAACTCAAGTGCCTAGCAGAATGAATAAGTCAGAAAATGAGAAGGGATGCTTTTTAGGTACCAAAATCTAGATTTAAATCCAGGCTACTACTTACTAGAACTCTGGAGCCCGTCTTTCACTTCCTCAGCTCTAACATGGTAATGCAAGGATCTACCTTGTAAGGTGACTGGGAAAATCACGAGTAGTGACAGGTTTATGGAATAGCCTAGTGTCTGACGCAGGGTACGTGTTCTGTAAATGGTGGCTCGCTCCCTCTTCCTGCTGTAGGTTTCAGTTAGTAGTATTTCCAGTTTCCAGTAACAGCACAGCCAGTGTTCAGTGCCTTGAACAAACGCTAGCCTATTTTTCTTCAACAGAGAGCAATACAACAGTAAACAAAAGTTGGTGACTTTCTCCTAACATCTATTGCCTTGAGTCAGAAGAAAACGCATCAGCTCTTCATGTTTATGGCCCTGAATACATCCACTGATGCCCCTGCCTCTACCCCTAAAATTCTCCTTATCCTGGCAAACCTCCTTGCCCTAATATATACCCACATTATCTGCCTTGCAACCAACAGGGCTAATTTCACACTCTTAATTTATATTGTGTGACATCAAGTCTAGAATCCAAATCATCATTCACTTTCGAGATTCGAGTTCATGTATGGGTCTTTGACTGTACCCTGGCACTCCCAACTCTCTCTTTTCCCTGCTTTATTCTTCACCTGATTTTATTTTTGTCATTTGACATACTACACACACACACACACACACACACACACACAGAAATTTGTTTCCTGTCTCTTCTCACACTAGACAGTCAGAGTCACAGGAACAGGGATGTCCTCTGTTTTCACTGCTACATCGCTAAAATCTAAAACTATGTCTATAACATGTAAATGCCCAATAAACATTTGCTCAAAACTGGAATAGAAAGAAGGAGCACCGATTCAGACACTTGTCAGTGACATCAAGACTCAGGTCTTTTCTCTATTTTCACTCTGTTATTTTTAGCATGTCAAACTGAAGGATGGCTGCTCCACTTCTAAGCAGCCCCCACGTGCTTTGGGCAGATTTCCCTGGCACATTATTCACCCGAACTGTGTGGCACATTACCCTTAACTTCAAGGGAGGCTGTCTACCCAGTAAGGAAAGGAAGAAAAAAGAGACTGGAAATGGGTATCGAGTTAGCCACTCAGTTTATACCACAAGTTTCTCTGTGATCTTACGTATTTAACTTAAATGAGCTAATCAGAGATTTGTTTAGTGTTTTTTTTTAAATTTTTTTTTACTGTTTTATTTATTTTTGATACAGAGAGAGACAGAGCATGAGAGGGGGAGGGGCAGAGAGAGAAGGAGACATAGAACCAGAAGCAGGCTCCAGGCTCTGAGCTAGCTGTCAGCACAGAGCCTGACGCGGGGCTCGAACCCACGAACGTGAGATCTGACCTGAGCCGAAGTCGGAGGCTTAACCGACTGAGCCACCCAGGCACCCCTGTTTAGTGTTTATTTTTGAGACAAAGAGAGATCAAGGGAGGGGAGAGAGAGAGAGAGAGGGAGACACAGAATCCAAAGCAGGCTCCAGACTCTGAGCTATCAGCACAGAGCCTGATGCAGGGCACCAAGACACAAACTGAGATTGTCACCTGAGCCTAAGTTGGACACCCAACCAACTGAGCCACCCAGGTGCCCCAGCTAATCAGAATGTAAAGAACCACGTATTACATGGAAGTAGTAGGTAAGGAATTGTGAATGTAGTAAAATTTCAGGCCTTAGAAGTGAAGGTACGTACATCCTTTTACATAAGTGAAGAGAGGCAGAATAGGCGCACTTCAAAATTATAGTCAAGACAAACCCACCATATACATTTGGTTCAGGAAGGTGTCTTGAATTTTCTCTTTGCATAGGATGAATATCACTTGCTTAGACTAATACAAGGTTCACGTTCTATAGAACATTTCTAATAAAAAAAAAAAGAAAAGAAAAAGAAGTGCCTCAATTACAAATGGCATGGAAAGGTACCAGGTACCCTTTGAGTGTCTCCTGTATTCTACATGCTTTGCATAAACGTAGTCATTTAACCAGTGCAACAACAATCCCTCAAGATAAGCAGTATTATCTCCAACGTGGAGATAAATACGATCACCTATTTTAGAGATGAGGAAACTGAGGTTCAGAGATTTTGTAAAACCTGCTTCAGCAAAGGCAAGGAAAGATTCTAATTAAGTTTGGCTTCATCCCAGAGAGCAGTTACCCACCTACATTCAAGCTCTCCGTCACACAGGAGAGCCACACTGCCGTGTGTCATCCAAAGTTGTGCACTGCAGTGTCTTCCTAATCCAGACACTGGCCCGTCCTAGATGAAACACATCCCCTCATACTGATGCAAGGTCTCCCCCCAGGGATTCTGGGATCAAAGAGAAAACAGGCAGTGACTAGATTAGAAAGGCTTTCTTCAAATAAAACAAAGTGCAGGGAGTGGAGATCTCAACTAGACTACCAGATTAGCTCTGATCAATACTGACTATCCCTGTCAACAGAGCAAAGCCTTAAGCAGAGAAGACCTTGTCAATAAGATGAAAGGAATGTATCGTGCTGTGGACAGAACTCTGGAGTCTGTTGTCATTTTTCATTCACTTTTGAGCCTTCTGGAAAGGACTGCTATTAAAAGGTGTCTTGAGGTGTGCCTGGGTGGCTCAGTTGGTTGAGCGGCCGATTTCCGCTCAGGTCTCAACCTTTCGGTTTGGGAGGTCAAGTCCCGCATGGGGTTCTGTGCTGGCAGCTCAGAGAGCCTGGAGCCTGCTTTGGATTCTGTTCCTTCTCTCTCTCTGCCCCTCTCCCACTTGCACTCTTTCTCTTTCTCAAAATAAGTAAACATTAAAATTTTTTTAATGGGGTGCCTGGGTGGCTCAGTCGGTTGAGCGTCCAACTGCGGCTCTGGTCATGATCTCACAGTTCATGGATCCCAACCCCATGTCAGGTTCAGAGCGTCCATGTTGGCAGCTCAGAGCCTGGAGCTTGCTTCGGATTCTGTGTGTCCCTCTCCCTCTGCCCCTCTTCTGCTCATGATCTGCCTTTCTCTGTCTCTCAAAAATAAATAAATGTTAAAATTTTTTAATTAAAATAAATTAATAAAAATCTAAAATAATAAAAGGTCTCGATAATTGTGATGCCAACCCTCAAGAGGGGGACTATACTGCCAATTACCTGTCCCTTTACACACCCCTCCAAAGTTTGGAGTTCAGGAAGAAGTATTAATGAGTGGCCTTTGCCTACAGTAGTTCATACCCTTCCTTCAGCAGCCTCAAAACCACAGTACATTTCTAATTACTACCCGAAAAAGAAAAATAACTTTTCTTCTCTATTAAAAACAAAATCTATGGCCTGACTATAATAAGAATGTACTCCAGGTATTGCGACAGTAAACAAAGCTGAAATCAGTAGGAAAGTGTCAGAAAAAGAAGTAGGATTATGGAGAAATTTTTTTCCCCCTGGATTCTTTACCTATCATTCCTCTGAATCCCCATAGCAATATTGTAAGTCAGGAAGTATTTACATTATTTTATGGATGAGGAAACTGAGGTCAATGAAGCCCAAGATCAAAAAGGTAGTATATAGGAAGCGCCTGGGTGGCCCAGTCTGGTAAGCATCCAATTTCAGCCCCAGGTCATGATCTCGAAGTTTGTGAGTTCAAGCTCTGTGCTGACAGCTTGCAGCCTGGAGCCTGCTTCAGATTCTGGGTCTCCCCCTCTCTCTGCTCCACCCCTGCTCATGCTCACTCGCTTGTGCGCGCGCTCTCTCTCTCTCTCTCTCTCTCTCTCTCTCTCTCTCTCTCTCAAGAATGAATAAACATTTAAAAAAAAATGTTTTTAAGAAAAGGTTGTATATAGAGGATATGTCTGTCTCATGCCATTAATGTGGACTTTGCCACTTGACCACACTTTCTTTCAAGATTTTTTTGACTTTCCCAAGACAGACCAGCTTTTGATTAACTGTGACCATATTTTAAGACGATCGGACCAAGGCACACTTGGATGAATAAAAGGTACTGTAGCTTTAACGCTATAGAAAAACACTGGGTAAAAACTAAGCTTCTATACGAACAGCCCAAAACTGCAGCATCAACACAGTAGAAGTTGATTCTCCAAGTAACAGTCTGGAAGCAGATGGGGAAGCCAGAGGCAAGCAGTTCTGCTTCCTTCCATCACCAGTACAATTTGGGGCGCTCCCCTCCTTCCTCTCAGTTACCGGGGCAGCTCATCAGCACCTCAGATATTAGTCCATGGGATTTGTAGTGCTACCTGCCTCTTTTTCGGAGAAGTGATGAGCTGGTTCTATGAATTACTTACATTCAAAATTCCCTGGCCACAATTTAACTGAGCGACCACAACAAGCCACAGAGAGTCTCTAGCTGGGTCGCTATGTGCATTGCTAAGGCAGAGTCTGTATTGCTTTAAAAAAAAAAATGAATGGACACAAAGGACAAAGTACTTTCAGACGTACCCTTCTATTCTTGATTGAGGCAGACTGGACTGGAAATCCCCACAGAATATCGTTTCATTAGGATGACATATATATATATTTTTTCCCCCACATAACTAAAAATGTTGCTTTCGGATCCAAATGACTTTAGGCCCTTTTTGAAACCAAAGCCATGGCAAGGGGATAACGGGTGGCCGGCAGAGTTTCCAGTGGAATATTAGTGTCTCTAATTAATATGAATACTGAGGTTCCACAGGGACCTGCTCTCATTACACAGCACCCCTCTCCCAGTCCCAGCTGGCAAGCGACCTAGCTGAAAAACAGAAATAAAAATCAGCTTGATGGGTTCTGCTTTTTATGGATCTCCATAGGGCTGCTCTCCTGCAGAGAGGGTTGTGGGTTATAAACGAATATTAAACAGACTTCTTTTCCCCAACGGAGTGATTGAAGAGTTTCTCAAAGTGCCCCCGGCACAGAGCAGGTTAGGAAGTCATGCCCACATCTAGGGCTGTGCCCAAGACCTCGCAATCAAATCTTCCATTCTTACAGACTCCTCTCTGTGAACTCACAATCTAAACAAAGCAGAAGCTCAACATGCAGGAAGTATCAGGATGTGACTCAAAGCCTCATCAAATATGGTAATTTTCTTGCCTAGGACATTTCAGTATGACAGACAAATGGAGTGCAGAGCTGGTAGAAAGTTACATTTTACAAATAATACATCGCAAGCGTTAAAGGACTCCTTGCTGGTGCTGTAAAGTCACGTCCCTCAAGTCCCTTTCGTAGAATGGAGAAGTTGCTAATAATCTGGGAACAGCACAGTGTGGTGGTTGAATGCTTATCCTCTGAGCCCTTCTAACTGGTTCAAATCCTGACACTGCGACTTCCAAGCATTTTTCAGAAGGCTAAAACCAATCAAGAGGTATTTGCTATCAATCAATCATTCCTTCCTTCAATATATTTTTGTTTTCTGGTACCTGCTATGTGTGAGATAAAAACTGAACTAAGTCTGAAATGAAGCCCTGGCAGAAGGAAAGAAAGCTATGTGTTATTTTACATGTGGAACTGACATCTAAGTAACTAAGATCTCATTAGGTCCTTCTCCTCTTCCTAAGATCTAACGGACCTTCTGCAGCCTGCTTTCTGCTGTCATCTATTTTCTACCAGTAACTTACACCATGCAGTCAGTATAGTAGCTATCATAATGGGAAGGTTTGAATAAATTTTTATCGGTAAAGCCTACTGACTGTCTGCTTCCCTCACTCTGGGTACACAGATGTCTTAAATTACAAAGAGAGTTAAGCAAGAAAAATACAAACACACTTCTCATACCATGAGTAGGGCTGTGGAAGAAAGAGCACAAGGTTCCAAGCCAAACCTTAAAAATGATTCCTGGGGCGCCTGGGTGGCTCAGTCAGTTAAGTGTCTGACTTTGGCTCATGTCATAATCTCACGGTTCGTGGGTTCGAGCCTCATGCCGGGCTCTGTGCTGACAGCTCGGAGCCAGGAGCCTGCTTTGGATTCTGTGTCTCCTTCTCTCTGCCCTCCTCAATTTATGCGCACTTGCGCGTGCACGCTCTCGCTCTCTCTCTCAAAAATAAATAAAACATTAGCAAAAATTTAAAAACAATTCCTGGTTTAGCTCTGTTGTAGCAGGAGATCAACCTGGACAACTCTATTGTCACTGCAATTCTGGTGAAACAGGAACCGCAGTGGGTGCTGCTGCCTCAAGGAAATGTTCGGAAGACATCGACTCAAAACACTTTACATCTCAAAGTGCTTTTCGCAGGGACATCTCCAGGGGAAGCAGAACTAAGGGTCTCATCAACTTTCTCAGCACATATTTGATGCTCAGAAAATCAGATAAAAACACTGGGGGAAGCTCAGGAACATGACTGGAAATATGAAGGGGTATCCAAGCATCTTTATGTGATAATTATGGGGGTGAATGTGTGTGTGTTGAAGGGGTACAGAACAGCCCTCTCCCACTGTAGCATGTGGAATATTTTGAGCTGAGCTTCTGTCCCTCCCTTAGCTACACAACAGATTCTAAATTGGGGGTCTTTCCCAGAATAAGGGTTATTAGCAGAGATAAGTTTTATGTGAGTGACCCATCTGTATGGTAGGGCAAACATCTAATTACTAAGTATCTGCTCTTTTTATCACTCTGTGAAGTGTCTTCCAGTCCTCTGAAGCCCCAGAACCCTACTCCTTTGTCCTTAGTTCAGAATGACACATAGAACCTCATTCTGCCTGTCCTTGGAATTTCCATGTCTATGTGTCTATGTGGATTCCCTGCATGTACACCTATTAAAGCTGATTTTCTCTTGTTAATCTGATCTTGAGTCCAGCTAGAAGGATCTTTGAGGGGACAGGAATTCTTGCTCCCTGTCAGAGAGAGAGAGAGAGAGACAGAGAGAGAGAGAGGGAGGGAGAGTATGTGTGAGTGAGTGTGTGTGTGTGTATGTGTGTACACACACTATCTGACTCAGTCACTCTTTTCCTTCTCTTAACATCTCATAGGACAATAGAGGAACAGAAATTTTAAAAAAATGTGGATGTTGGCACACTTACGTTAATTGGTAATTTACTGTGAAGGTTTTGGTGTTGATTCAATGGTTCCAAGACCTTTAATGCTCTAACATCTGAACCTGATAAAAACTACTGGAGCAAGGTTTTGTCTCTAATGATTTCAAGTTCAGTATCTAAAGAAAGATTAGTATAAATGCATCAAGTCTCTTCTGGTATTTAAGAAGTGTTGATACTACTCCTTTATAATATTTCTCAAGTCTATGTAAAAATTAAATGTCCTTTTGTCTAACTTCTGAAAATTCTGATAACATGAGAAGTGGTTCTTGGACAAAAGTGTTCTTATAAATCACCTGAAGTTGTTTTCTTGTTTGTTTGTTTTTAATACAAATGACCTAATTCCAACCCCACTCTCCTCCCACACTTGTGACTTGCTTTAAGGACTGTGCAAGGGCCTGGGCATCCTCAGGCTAACACCCACCCCTATTAGATGCAGATATGCTGACGATCGATGGTTATTACAGGCATGAAGTGACCTTCATCGTCAATTAACACCATCGCCCATGGTTTGGAGATAAACCAGATAGGAAAACGTGAATGTACTGCCCAATCTCAAAGAGTCAGTACAAAAGTCAGCAATCAGAACTAGATTTCTTCCATCCATTTTGAGATTTTAGAAGATCACATTTAAAAAAAAATCTATGCCCCCGAAGGCAAGGGAAATGAAAGCAAAACTGAACTATTGGGACCTCATCAAGATAAAAAGCTTCTGCACTGCAAAGGAAACCATCAAGTAAACTAAAAGGCAACCGACAGAATGGGAAAAGATAGTTGCAAATGACATATCAGATAAAGGGCTAGTATCCAAAATCTATAAGGAACTCACCAAACTCCACACTCAAAAAACAAATAACCCAGTGAAGAAATGGGCAGAAAACATGAATAGACACTTCTCCAAAGAGGACATCCCAATGGCCTATAGGCACATGAAACAATGCTCAACATCACTCATCATCAGGGAAACACAAATCAAAACCACACTGAGATACCACCTCACGCCAGTCAGAGTGGCTAAAATGAACAAATCAAGAGACTATAGATGCTGGCAAGGGTGTGGAGAGACGGGCACCCTCCTACACTGTTGGTGGGAATGTAAACTGATGCAGCCCCACTGGAAAACAGTGTGGAGGTTCCTCAAAAAACTATCCATAGAACTCCCTTATGACCCAGCAATAGCACTGCTAGGGATTTACCCAAGGGATACATAAGTGCTGATGCATAGGGGCACATGTACCCCAATGTTCATAGCACTGTCAACAATAGCCAAATCATGGAAAGAGACTAAATGTCCATCACCTGGAGTATTTCATGGCAATGAGAAAGAATGAAATCTGGCCATTTGTAGCAAAGTGGATGGACCTCGAGGGTGTCATGCTAAGCGAAATAAGTCAGGCAGAGAAGGACAGATACCATATGTTTGCACTCATAGGTCTAACAGGAGAACAGGAGAAACCTAATGGAAGACCAGGGGGAGGGGAAGAGGGAAAGAGAGTTGAGGAGAGAGAGAGATGCAAAACTTGAGAGACTATTGAATACTGAAAACGAACTGAGGGTTGAAGGGGAAGGGGGAGGGGAAAAAGAGGTGGTGGTAATGGAGGAGGACACTTGTGGGGAAGAGCACTGGGTGTTGTATGGAAACCAATTTGACAATAGACTATTTAAAAAAAATAAAAAATAAATAAAAATAAATAAATAAAAATTAAAAAATTAAAAAAAAATCTACACTTATTTACTATTTGGGTATTCCATAACCTCCTTAGGCCCTTGAACTAAGGCCCATCTTTTCTTGCCACATTTTCTACAGAATCATAGATCGCAATGTCAAGAGGCTATAAACCCACCAGTGCTCTTGAACAGTAGTAGTAAGACTTTGCTGCTTTGGCACTTTGCTAGAGACTTGAGGGGTTTAATGTTTCACTTCTGCACCCATTTTTCTTATATATAGCACAACTTGAAGCCTCGCCACCCATTTCTAAATTAGCATGTTTGGGGATTAACATGTTTATGGTATACCTGAATATTCCAGTTCAGATCCAAAATCATAACCTCAAAGATCTGAGTCTTAAGGACTGTTCATAGTGACAGTCATTTCTTTTGGGGGGAAAAAAAACCTCTGTGCTCTCTTCCAGGTTAATATTTTTATGCTCTTACTTTTTACCTTTAAGAGTAGAGTATTTTCTATTAATACTGTTGACCACTATCTTCTGTTCCCCCAAATACCTCTACTTTTCCCATTTAGAAGAGAGCTTCCAATTCCTTTTGGATTAAAAAAAAAAGTTATCTAATGACAGCTGTTTAATATACAGTCCCATAATATATGGCACAATGAATTTGCCCAGGTCTAAAAATGAATTTGAAGATAAAACCTAGGGGCACCTGGGTGGCTCAGTTGGTTGGATGTCTGACTTCAGCTAAGGTCAAGATCTCGTGGTCCGTGAGTTTGAGCCCCATGTCAGGCTCTGTGCTGACAGCTCAGAGCCTGGAGTCTGTCTTAGGATCCTGTGTCTCTCTCTCTCTCTGACCCTCCCCTGCTCACACTGTCTCTTTCTCTCTCAAAAATAAATAAGATATTAAAAAAATTAAGAAGATAAAACCTAATAGTAATGATAATAGTATAAACATTTATTCAGAAAATACTCATCAAGAATTTACTCATTCGACAATACTCATACGTGCAAACAACCTATACGTTGTAGGCATGGTGCTGGGGCTGCAGCAGGGAAGGAGACAGATGTGATCCTTTCTGAGCAGAACTATACTATCAAATGCAGAAGAAAGACATTTTAAAAAAAAATGTAGCCCTGGCAAGAGCTAAGAAAGTAAGAATGCTAAGAGAACCATGGGGAACCCTAACTATGTTTGGATTAGAAAAGACCTCTTTGGAGCACCCAGCTGAAAACTAGGCAAAATGTATCCTTAATACTAATGATCCCGCCCTATGCCTTCTCCCTAGTCATTGCTCATCTCTGCTTATGCACATTGCAGTACTTGCCGACGCTCGTTTTACAAAATCTCCTCCGCAGATAAAGGGTGCATCATTATTTATTCCATCTACCTAGCCATGGGACTTTTATTTTACCAGTGTTTAAAGCCCTAACACCTTGAAGTATTTTGACACTGCAGTATTGGGGGAAATCTGTGCTTCATAGAAAACTATGCATTGCTTATAGCACCTTTTTGTGGATTATCTAATTTTGATTAAGTTATCAATAACTGATGTCAATGCAAAATAATTCTTGTCTGTAGGTATGTGGCTGAACTCTGTGGATGGACAGATAACCCACTTCCCACAGCCTCCCTCCTCCCAATGGTAACACTAGCTTTACCTTTATTTTTTCATGTTTTTTCAATAATCCTCATCTACATATGTGTCTATTCTTTGGATTCCCTTTGAACAATTTATGTAACACCTGCATGCTACCATCTTTATATGTGAAAAATCTTTAATACATGTTTCTTTTAATGTCTGTATAAAATTTAGGATTTTACCCCTTTTATAAGATGATCTCTTAATGAGATTTTTGATTCTGAACTTGGCATCACAGGTAAAAATTGTATATTGCCAAAGTCACTTTTGAAAATCCCTTTAGTCATCCTTGAAATATTTATTTAGAAATTTCACGCCAGGGGGGCGCTTGGGTGTCTCAGTCGGGTTAATCACCCAACTTCAGCTCAGGTCATGTTCTCACAGTTTGTGAGTTCGAGCCCCCTATTGGGCTCTGTGCTGACAGTGTGGAGCCTGGATCCTGCTTCAGATTCTGTGTCTCCTCCCTCCCTCTCTCTGCCCCCCCCAAATCTGTTCACACACTCTATCAAACATAAACATTAAAAAAAAGTGTTTCATGCCAGAAATTTCATTTCAGAATTCAAATATTACTTCATAACATATTGGACTTTCCTGTTTAATGCCCTCAATTTCAGCCTTCTAAAGTATACAGCACAACACATGATGTCACATATATGGAAATAATATTAATTCCCCTCTTTATTGACTCATGTCTCCATGGATCTTATTTTGTAACTTTCCTGGCTACTTCACAGCTGCGGGGTTGCTTGTTGGTTGATTTTTAAGAGCGGAGAATCTCTTTAAGTCATTCATACACCCTTTCCAATAGTTTGCCTACAGGTAGCATCTGATTCAACTTTGATTGTTTTCACACTGCGAAGTCAAAGAGACTCAAACTAAGGGCCCTCATTCTCAGACCTAAGTCCCTGACTACAATTCTCACCTGGGTTGTTTTTAATTTTTTTTTTTTAATTCGCACTCACTCTAGCTCTTGTTCTTTCATAGCACGCAGACTTGAATTTAAGACCAAAGCATATATGATTTTTCTATGAACAAAAATGATGATGTTTAAGACACCTTGGGGAGGTTTCCCAAATGGTTGGAGTCAAAGTAAAGGGGGTTGGAGTGGGAGTAAAAATTAAAGGGGAAAAAACAGTCAAGGGAGTAGAGGCAGAGATAGGACTTTTCAAGTGTTCATATAGAAAACAATAGAAAAATGATTTGGGAAGCATCAACCCCAAGGACACTGTATTCAAAAAGCGATCTGAACCACACATTACAGGAAAGAAACGCTGTCAGTGATAACTTGACAGGAAACAGAGTTAGCTTCTACTGGTGAAGGGCATTGATTTCAGAAAGAATTTTGCCTATGTAAGAATGTCGGAACAGGCTCTCAGTAGGGAGTATCTTGGCTTACTGAACCTTTGGGAGACTTAACCATTCATCATAAAGTCAATGTGAATTTTTTCTATGGCTCAGCATTTTGTCAATTAACTTTCAAGTTTAGAGATTCTACATTACCACCAAAATACCATAGGCTGACCCCTCAGTAATCACTCCAGCTCATTAGAATCCTTTTCCAAAATATACAGCTATCCTTTTGAACGGATACCAAGTATTCTATAATTATTTATAAATTTGATAGTGATAATGTGCAGATAAGATTGCCGCGTATTTCAAGCTAAGAAATGGAATTCGACAAAGGTACAGAGAGAAGGAGTCTGAGTAATTTTGTTTGCTTGTTACTGAAATTCTCTGGCTGGTTTATTTGCCTTTTGTGCTATTTTGGGAATTTTTTTTCACTGCATTATTCAGATACTGAATTGTGGCAATAAACAGGTGACATCATCCAGGAGCTGAGCTCGTTCAATTTCAGACACATCAAAGAGTCACTACTAGTCTCTGAAAAGCCCATCTGAATTGCTAACCAGCCCTACAGTCTCAAATGGAATTTGGACTAATATTTCCATTACCAAGATAAGCCCAAGTGAGTCTCCCCTTAAACACACTTTACACAGTTCAAACCAAGGCAGTGCTTTCTCTGCCTTACTGCACACTGACAAAGTCTGGAAGTTTCATAAAATAAATACATGTTTTTGTGTGTGTGCACATATGTAATGCAAAATACTCTATGTAGTCTACTCAAATAGTGAAAGTAAATCTAGCATATAGTGTCTGTTTATTAAGATTACTGGTGAACTCATGTGTATTTCATGAGACCAGATAAGCAAATTTTTATCTTTTGAAAGAACCACAAACTCCTGGCTAACCAGCACATACGAAACAGCATTTATCACCACTATGTTCTGAAATTCCTCTAAGATTTTAGTAAAAGAGAATGGGAGGAAAGGGTAGTTAAACTAGAGGTGGTGACAAACTTTGAAAAAAGAAAAAAAAAAAGAAAGCAGATGAGTGTGGCTAACTGACTTAGTATGGAATTTCTCATACTTGCTGCCCATTAAAATCACCTTCTGAATATCAAATAAACCTATGATAGAAACGGCTTCTAACTCACTGAACAAAACAAGAATCCACGAGCATTCAGGCCCTACAAGGTCTGCTGACACTGAACTTGTGGCATGGCAGACGCAGCTGTTGCCAAGGTGTTGGGCACCATGATTTACTGATTCGGTAAGTGGCCTTCTGGATTAGATATATGAAGCTCTGAGTCTGCTTCTGGCTTTTCAGAGCAAGGTCTTAACAAGGTGCTTTAATTCTGCAAACCTAGGTTTAAATAATTACATGTTTGCAAATATCTGGCCTATTCCTGGCCCAAAATTAATATTTTGCAGAGGCTCCTCTTTAATTAGATTACCATTAGGTGCATGTCTATTTTTCTTGATGGTATATTCCTTGGTTATCACCAAAATGGGTATAAAATATGAGACAGATAAATTAGAAAATAATTAAGATCAATATTATCTAGTTTATTTCAACCCTAACTAAAAGTAAAACTTAAGGGGTACAGGATAAAAATCAACTTCAACGAAACTCCTCATAAATGCTGAATTCCTAAACACTTAAATCAATGAGTTTAGATAATTAGATAAACTCATTACATCAATGAGTTTAAATATGCCCACTGGAGTTTTAATACACTGTCTAACCATACATTGGGAGTCAATTAAAAGACAGTTTTCATGGGAAGTTGTTTTTAATTTACTGAAATTTGAAACTGAATATCTCCCATATTGTTCTGTAGGTATATACCAACAGTAAGTAAAAATAGTGTTTTCTCTTCTCATTTGTCAGAAATGAGTTCGCTCTCTTGCCCTATATTAACCTTCCCATTATTATGAGGTGCCATCTCCAGATGACTCTATCCTTCCTTGTAATCGTTTTTATTAACCTGTAGGGAAAAGGGTGAACTAACAGGATAGTCCAAACACAGTATTCCAAATGTTTCTAACTTCAACACCAGTATGCTTCATTCATGGAATTTATTAGCTGTGGAAACGCCAACACTAGGTTTCTCAAGGCCAAGATTGTATCAGATACAGAAAATGGAAGGAAAATAAGCTCTTCGCCTACACTCTGGAGGCTGGCTCGGTTTCAGGGAACTCCTTGGACACACTACCACTTCTATGAATTTTGAATCAG
This sequence comes from Mungos mungo, assembly GCA_004023785.1. Classification (NCBI taxonomy): domain Eukaryota; kingdom Metazoa; phylum Chordata; class Mammalia; order Carnivora; family Herpestidae; genus Mungos; species Mungos mungo. The sequence continues at coordinate 17,797 of PISW01010764.1, forward strand.
TAACACTGTCTCCCCACCAGATACCAGGCAGAATTTGTCAAAATCTCGGAGGAAAGACAAAGCAGAAAACGGCCGTATAAAAAGTAAAGCTGACATGATGCATTTTAGTTGTGAAAGAGCCAGCTTGCTGGCGTAGCAGTTTTGTTCATACGTCCATTAATCACAGGACAAAACTTGGAGCATCAGTTCTATTGGGGGCTTTAATGAGACCATACATATTCCTATTAAGGTTTACCCTTATGGGTACTGAATTTTAAGCCAGTATGTGTCATGATTTAGCATTTTAACTAAGAAATAAAAGGTCTTAAAGAGACCCCCTCATTGGATATATAAGTAGTCTATTTCTTAATCTTCAAATGTGACTCAAGTTACATAATCTAGAAAAGACTTCTCTTTCCCTCTCCCTTTCTCAACTGCAATAGAACAGTCTACCTATTATCTTTTTTTTTTTCCTTCAGCTACAAAACTAGGCCAGGTTTATAGTAGTATCTTTTAATGCTTCACAACGTTGTTAATATTCTCATCAGTCCACCTTTTTTTTTTCTCCAGGGTAACTTTTACTTTTAAAATGTGGGGTTTCTTCAGTCAACGATACTAATTAGGCAACCAACGGAACGGGAAAAAATAGTTGCAAATGACATACTGGAAAAGGGCTAGTATTCAAAAATCTATAAGGAACTTACTAAACTCCACCCCCAAAAAACAAATAATCCAGTGAAGATATGGACAGAAGACATGAATAGACACTTTTCCAAAGAAGACATCCAGATGGCCAACACACACATGAAACGTGATGCTCCACACCACTCATCAGGGAAATACAAATCAAAACCACACTAAAATACCACCTCACATGGGTCAGAGTGGCTAAAATGATCAAATCAGGACACTATAAATGCTGGTGAGGATGTGGAGAAACAGACACCCTCTTAAACTACTGGTGGGAATGCAAACTGGTATAGCCACTCTGGCAAACGGTGTGGAGGTTCCTCAAAAAATTAACAATAGAACTCCCCTATGACCGAACAATAGCACTGCTAGGAATTTACCCAAGGGATAAATGAGTGCTGATGCACAGGGCAACATGTACACAATGTTCATAGCAGCGCTTTCAACAATAGCCAAATCATGGAAAGACCCTACATGTTCATCAACTGATGAATGGATGGAGAAGATGTGGTTTATATATACAATGAAATACTACTTGGCAATGAGAAAGAATGAAATCTGTCCATTTGCAACAACGTGGATGGAACTGAAGGATATTATGCTAAGTGAAATAAGTCAGTCAGAGAAAGACAAATACCGTATGTTTTCACTCACATGTGGATCTTGAAAAACTTAAGAGGAGACTATGGGGAAGGGGAAGGGGGGAAAAAGTTACAGAGATGGAGGGAGGCAAACCATAAGAGACTCTTAAATACTGAAAACATACTGAGGGTTCATGGGGGATGGAGGAGAGGGGAAAGTGAATGACGGGCATTGAGGAGGGCACTTGTTGGGATGAGCACTGGGTGTTCAATGAAAACCAATCTGACAATAAATTATATTAAAAAAAAGTAAAGGGAAAAAATGTGTGGCTTCTTAAATTTAAGATTCATTTTGTTAGTTTTCTTGTTCATTACATTTGACTGGATTATATCATAATCCTCCCAAGTTTGGTTGAACTGAGTGCTCTTAACCCAGAAATGTGTATGTAATAAAGGTCTAAACAAAAGCAATACGTATCAGGATGGGTATATTCCCCATGTATTTAGCTTCGTTACCAAAAATGGTATCACTAAAGCCATATATACCCATTTATAAAAATGGTATACAGGTCTTAATTTTCATGTTTCTGTTTTTATCCTTAAAACTGAACTAGAAAAAAGTTCTTAGGAACCTAAAGAATAGGTCCCTAAACATAGGCTGAGAATACATGAAGGGATTGGAGGGTCAAAAATTTCGACCACTATCAACACTATCATATTTAGGGATGAGAACACTTACGTTGGCTGAGAATTTTCAAAGAAGCACATCTTCTCAACACATTAGCCAACCACACTGGAGGAGAGGAGAGATGTCTAAGAGATTGGGCTTTTGCTCCTAACATTCCACACCAGAACCAGTTTCCTCAAGATCACCAAGACCTCTCTGTCACTCTATTCAAAGGTAAATTCTAAATCCTGTTTTAATTAGACATATTAGAAGAACTTGGTACAGTGGATAATTTTTTATTATCATTTACCAATCCTCCAACGTACATATTTTATGAATACAGTTGGATAAATTTGGCAGCTGTAGGCACCCCCTAAAGACCACCCAAAACAAGACACCCAACATTTCCATCACCCAGAAAATTCCTCTGTGTCCCATTTTGGTCATTCCTCACACCATTTAGAGGCAGCCACCTTCTGACTTCAGTTACCATGGGTGACTGTGCCATAGATTATTTCTTGTACTTCATAAAAACAGTATGATTCAACATGAATGTGTGTGTGTGGTTTCTTTGGATAAACAATTTTTTGACATTCTATACCATAATTTGTTTGTTCATTCTCTCCCTTCTGGAGTATTAACATTGTTTCTGCTCTTTAGTTATTATTCTTAAGGATGCTGTTAACTTTCTTGCAAAAGTTCTTCCAGGAATTTTTTTTTAATCCATTAAAAATTACATCTTCAGGTTGTCTTAAGTTGAACTATGCTGCACAAGCATACTTTTTCTTTTTGACTCCTTGAGATTTGTTGAAGTTCTTGGCTACATTGGTTAATATCTTTCATCATTGTTGGACTATCTTGGTCATTATTTCCTTAAATATGTTTTCTTCTCCATTCTCTTCGCCATTTTACTGGGACTTCAATTATATGTTAGACTGTTTTATATTGTCTGGGGAATCGTTCTTTTCTCTTTTTTATCCTCCACTCTTTTTGTTTTCCTTTGTTTCTGTTTGGATATACTCTATTGACTTTTCAAGTTCACTGACCTGCTCTCCCTTTTCTTTTTTTTTTTAAATAATTTTTTAAATGTTTACTCATTTTTGAAACAGAGAGAGACAGAGCATGAGTGGGGAAGGGACAGAGAGAGAGGGAGACACAGAATCCAAAATAGGCTCCAGGCTCCAAACTGACAGCACAGAGCCTGCTGCGGGGCTCCATCTCACAGACTGTGAGATCATGACCTGAGCCAAATGACCTACTCTCCCTTTAATCCATTTGCTTTAGGCTTATCTGATGAGTTGTTTTTTTCAATCATAGCATTTTTATCCCTCTTCTGTGTAGTTTTCATGCCTCTGGAAAACACTCCATCCCTTTACACACATGGCTTATCTTCTCCAGTAAATTCTTAAAGCACTTTTATCAGTTGTGTTAAAGTTCCTTTCTGATATGATAACATCTGGACTATCTATCTACTTCTTTTTAAAAATTTTTTAACGTTTTTTATTTATTTTTGAGAGACAGACAGTGTGAGCAGGGGAGGGTCAGAGAGAGAGGGAGACACAGAATTGGAGGCAGGCTTCAGGCTCTGAGCTAGCTGTCAGCACAGAGCCCGGTGCGGGGCTCAAACCCACAAACTGTGAGATCATGACCTGAGCCGAAGCCGGATGCTTAACCAACTGAGCCTCCCAGGCGCCCCTCTGTATCTACTTCTATTTACTCTTTCCTCTCATGAACATGGGTTACGTTTGTTTCCTTTTTTTGTGTGTCCAGAGTTTATTTTATGCTTTCTGTATAAAAGACAACTAGAAACTAAGAGGAGTAATATTCAGCTCCAGAAAGTGATATAGTTTCTTCTGACTGCTAGACTTGGAAAGGGGGAGGGCGGAGTCTATCTTAACTGCAGTTAGTCTGGATCCAGGTTTCGGTGTAGGCTTACTTTAATATTTTAATGGTCGGCCGGGAATATTTCCCTTCAGCAAGTCATTGGTGAGTATCCAGACAGCTCTTATTCCTTTTCCAAATTCCAAACAATGGAAAATCTTCTGCTTTATAGTCAGGCTGCCAGCTTCTGGGGCCCCAGGGGATTCTCCCTGCCTTCCACTCCTGTCCCCATTTTTCTCCATCTCTGAAAATCTGAGCCTTCCTGCTTTTTATCCAGCCTTCAGAGGGTGGTTTATCTTCTATGGTACCACAGGATACTTTGGTGAGCTTTCACTCTATCTTCCTTCTAGTCCCAAACTTCGGTGGATGAAAGCCCACAGTGCCTCAGACACATTTCTCTCTGCTATGTGACCATGACCCCAGCCTTCAGGGGCTGGCTGCCTTGCACGTGGGAAAGAGTCTTCAGCAGGGGTCTCTCCCAGCTACACTTCCATGGCTGCAGTCTTGAGCATACTCCCTGCACACTCCTTATGACCCACTGGAAACCGCTGGCCTGCAGGTGTAGACCTGCTCCTGATCAGAGTCCTCAGAACTCCAGTCCTAAATGCCATGTGGCCAATCAACATCTGTTAAAACTTCAACTCGTTTGTTCTTACTGCCTTCTATGGCATGGTCTTGTCACTGTTCTCCCGGTTTTTATAAAAAACTGTAGTCCTTTTCTATCAAAAGTACATCACTTTCCAAAATTGAGTTTTTGTTTATATGCCAAACTTCCTGATGGGTTTTAAGAGATAGATAACTTTGGTAGCTTATCTTGCTCATTCTGGTTAAGATGGAAGAGTGTTTTGCAACTTTCTTCATTACAGCCGGAGGTAGAAGTCCTCTCTCCCCTTTGACATACTGCCCAAACCAGCCTACGTAATCCTGTCTCTTGCATCTGCCAGAATTTTTATTTCCCTGCTCCTTTTTTAACTTTTTCTGTATTACTTATTGATTTTAACCTATTAGATTCTTACTTGTGGGTTTTTTTTTTTCTATCGATTTGTTCTGAGAAAATAGTTTCTGTGAGGTCAGGGATACTTATATATGTTGTTTACCTAATACCCCAGTTACAGAAGCAGAGTCAGGCACATAGTAGGTATAAATATGTATTTGTCAAATAAATGAATACTTTAAAAGGACTGGACTTTATTCAGACATTAGGGATTCTGTTAATGTACTTCTATCTACTTCTTGAGCAATTGAATTTGAGTGTAATCATTTGTCTTTATTAAGGAAGATAGAATTATTTATTTTGCAGGAACACCTATTTGCTAAAGACCCACAACATTTTGTAGTACATACTGATCTTGATCGATGCAGAAAACAAAACTTGGAGTAATTGATATAATGTCCAAAAGTTGTTTAAATTAGATTATGGTTTCACTGATGAATGAAAATGTACTATAGCACTAAAACAGTTCTGAAGATAGGATGAGCTTTTTAAGGTTTGTTTATTTTGAGAGGGCGCGTTCCTGTGAGCATGTGCATGTTCAAGCCAGCCTGAGTAGGGGAGGGGCAGAGAGGGAAACCGAGAATCCCAGGCAGGCTCTGCGCTCTCAGTGCAAAGCAGGATGCAGGACCCCTCTCACAGACCATGAGATCATGACCTGAAGACAAAACCCAAAGTGAGACACTTAACCAACTAAGTCCTTCACTCTAGCAGTCAGAGGAAACTCTATGTCATTTTCTGGAGCGGAATATTACTCCTTTTAGTTTCCAGTGGTCTTTTATACAGAAAGCATCGAATAAACTCTGGACATACAAAAAAGGGAAATAAATGTGGCCCATGGTCCTAAGAGGAAAGAGTAAATGGAAGTAAAGAGATAGTCCAGATGTTATAATATCAGAAAGGAACTGTAACGCAACTGATAAAAGTGCTTTAAGAATCTACTGGAAAAGATAGACCACGTGCATAAAGGGATGGAGTGTTTTCCAGAGACATGAAATTTTTTTTTAATATTTATTTATAGCAGAGTGCAGGCAGGAGAGGGGCAGAGAGAGGGTGACAGAGGATCTGAAGCAGGCTCTGCCCTGACAAGCTGACAGCAGAGACCCCGATGTAGGGCTTGAACTCATGAACCAGGAGATCATGACCTGAGCTGAAGTTGGATACTTAAGTGACTGAGCCACCCAAGTGTCCCAGGATGAAATTCTTGATTAGGACTTTATATTAATGGCTTAATGGTAGATTTTATCCTGCCAAACTTGTATTCTACTAGAGACTACTATCATTAGTGTTGTTTTACAACTATTAAGTTTGGAGAACTTGTTAGGATAACAAAGAAATACCTTTTTACCAATACTTCTCAAATCAGTACATAATGCATATACAAATTATATATATATATATACGTATATATATACACACATGTATGTGTGTGTATATGTATATATATGTATATATATACATGTGTATATATATAAGTATATATACACACACACGCATATATATAGGGGAGGGAATCAAGTTACCTCAGGATTTTGTTGAAATGCACATTCTAATTCAGTAGTTCTGGGGTAAAACTGGGGATTCTGTTTTTCTTTTAATGTTTTTTAGTATTTATTTTTGAGAGACGGGGGGAGAGAGAGAGAGAGAGACAGAGAGAGACAAAGTGTGAGCAGGGGAGGGGCAGAGAGAGAGGGAGACACAGAATCCAAAGCAGGATCCAGGCCCCAAGGAGTCAGCACAGAATCCAATGAGAGGCTTGAACCCACAAAACAGGAGATGGTGATCTGAGTGAGCCAAAGTGGGATGCTTAACCAACTGAGCCACCCAGAAGCCCCAGGAGTCTGCATTTCTAACATACTTTTGGGTGAGAGTGATGTCCATCCTCCACATTTTGAGAAACAAAGCTCTAGATTACATACCTACCATGCCTACATACTTAGCCTAAAAACTTCTGCAGCAACAACACTTAACATATCCAATCTCTTACACCGTTTAGACATGCATTCAGAGTATGGCACTAGAGGTAACTGCTTTGAGTCTCCTGGCCATCACACCAGATGGACATATGTGTGCTTATCTAGTTGTCCTTCAAGTTCCCCATTCTCTAACAGTTGGAAGGACCAGCTCTCCCACAATTCCCATGAGAAATGCTGTACCTTGCATTTACCTAAAGCATAGCAGAAGGCATCAAAAAGCTTTATGACCTCAAGGGATTAAAATTCTGTAGAAAAGAGGAAACCTTGCTCGGGGAAGAAAAGAGAAAATGTTAGAAGGAATTATAACACACACACACACACACACACACACACACACACACACACAGAGTAGATGAAAAGAGCATGGGGAACTTCAGATTAAGCTTCCCTGTACAGATGTCAGCCACGTAAGAAAGCATTAGCCATTCTACAGTCTGTACGGAACCGAACTCCATAAAGAATTTGAGTTGTAGCACTGATAATACCAAACAGTAAAACGTTATCCTTTTCACGTTTCTTCACAGATAAATTCTCCCCAGTCAGAGCCACCAAAATGTATTTTAATCAGAACTCTATTTGTATATAAATGACAGATAAAATATAGGCGAGCACTTTTTCTTTCTTTGCATAGCTCATCATTTCTTTGAGGAATGGAAACACAATAAAAGAATACTGATTTCCATTAATTTTTTCTCCTGGCAAGTAAAACTTAGGAATGAGTCAGTGAACAATTCTCTACCTTTCCTTTTTTTTTTATGCTCCTAATTCTCTACCCAGCCGATTTCTTACAACAAGAGAATTCTGCACTACATAATATTAACATGAGCACATTTCTTTAGTGAATGAAATGACATTATGTTGCTAATATTCAACTTCTACCTCCTGTTAGAAGTCAGAAGAGGCAAATTCTAATTTCAATTACTCAAGGGTCATCCCAATTTATCAATGTTGGCAAACAAGGTTAAGTTCTCACCAGCACAAGTGGCTCTCCCCAACTATTAAAGTAGATTCAAACTAAAAAAAAAAATCTCAAGACAAAATTCACTCATAAATTACACAGCACTACCCAGCAACAAATTCAACCTTAAGGAGTCTGCGTGATATTAGAAGGGAAACATTATACTATTATTAAAATATAGAGAGCAGAGAAGTATAACACTACACATGCCAGCTAAATTCTCAAACCTTTTCCTCAGAATTTTCACATCTTTTGTTTTTGTTGTTGTTTGGGAAGGTGAATGAAATAGACTGTTTGGGTCATTAGCAGGAAAATGCTGTTTTGAGTGAAGGAAACGTTAGCCTACAGCAGAAGGTATTAGTACATTCCTTGAAATCTACCTTAACTCCCATTCCTCTCACGCATCTTGCAAAGACTAAATTCACTAGACGATTCATTCTGCTTGGGAGATTTGCAGTAACAGGGCCTATGGTCGTGAGAAATATTCTCCCCATCTTTTCCAGAGAGTCCTGGCCATTCCTTCTCTTCCAACCATCAAAGCCAACAACGTTCTTTACAATTTGTCCATGCTGAGCAGTTCCCTCGGTAAGGAGGGCTGCCAAAATCCTAAAATCCTTTGTATCTGTATGAAAGCACAGACGCAAATGATACTCCTTAAAATAAGGTTATATAAGAGACGTTTCTCAGTCTAGTAATTTTTCAATTGTTTTAAGTAATTGGACAAATTGTATGTTACCTAGCTCAATGAACTCATTGAGCTTAAAGGCCATTGCCAAATGACAGCAGGTAAGGTCAACCACTTGGAAGGAAAACAACTGAGTAGATAACAAAGTAAACTGTTTAATCAAAACAGGTATTATTGCAGGTTTTGGCCGAAACACTAAAATACGTCAGTGAGATGGATTGACAGGGGTCTTAAAAGCACTTATTACATTGGATTTGCAGAGAGAAATTCAGACCGAGTGACTTAATAATGTTGATAGCATCATCCATCTTACCAGAAGAAAACGGCTAATCTACTTTAGCACCAAGTTCATTAAAGTCTGATTTCCTCCCCACATCCCCCGTGGGAGAAGCAAGGCCTGAGATAAGTCACCTTCAGCTAGGTATTTGCACCACGTTCCACTGACAAGTAGCATGAATAACAAGGCACAAGAATAAAAAAGTCGTCTGTATCTTAGAAAACACTACAAAATAGCGAATATTAAAAGATACTGACACACCAATTGGAGATTATTAATGTAAGAGTGTGAGAGAGAATTAAATGGTTGGTCAAAAGAAAATAAGAGAAAAATGAAGGAAGCTTCAGAAGGAAAGAGGTAAGAAGGTGCTGTACAGGAGCTTATGATGGTGATGCGGTCCGAAGAAATTTTACTAGTATGTTCCCTGCATTAGGGTATCTGTCAACAGACAAACCAGTGGCTGGAAAGGCTTCAGATGTGGATCGAATCTAAACAAAGAGCCATCAGAGCTGACAGAATGCTTGCTTCAGGGAATAGCTTTTTCCCTTAGATGACCTAAAAAGCATCCTGACTCTAACAGGAGTGGGGAGGATGGTCCAATATCTAAAATGAAACAAGGTCTTTTGGCTTTTTGCCAAGATGAGACAGCCATAAAGGGATTTTTTTTATGATGAGTCATAAAGTCACAGGTCATGAGTGTTCAAGAGAGTTTTTCTCGGAAAACATTCCTACCAGTGACACACAAACCGGGAGAGCTATCTAACCATCATCCTTGGGCCAAATGTAGAGCTGCTATAGGGTCCGATTTTGCACAAGGGATTATTCTGAGACCCACTGGAGTACAGAAACAAGGAGCGTGTTTCAACAGCGGCCAAACCCCAAAAGGCACATTAGTTAGCCCTCACCTCAACAAAAATTAAAAGGAACATATGTAATAACTATCATATAAGATCTAGAGCAAAAGGCCTGGGATTGATGAGACTTACACCTGGATAATCCTAAAAAATGTAATTGCCTGAATCAAGTCAATGTTGATAGTAGCATGTTTAGTGAAGTGCTAAGTGCTCTATCTGTATGATCTCAATTCTCAAAATAATCTCCCCAAAACATAGGTTTAGTATTCTCGTTTTAGAGATGATACAACTGAGGACCAAGAGAAGTTTAACGTTGGCCACATGACTGGTGAGTGAGATTGCAGGAAAAGCGGCATCATGAGCCAAGTGCTGAACTACTTAACCTCTAGCTGCTGCTTCTAAAAATCTACAAAATGGATTAAATCCAATCATCTTCCTTACAAGACTGCCCCAAACTCAAATACAGGCACATTTACAAAAGCACTGCACAAACTTTAAAGCATGATTTAAATTTAGTTATTGCTAATGTTATTATTTGCATAAATTAAGGGTTCCTGGGCAAAATCCTACAAAAGGAAAGGGTCCTCATGCACCCCCCAAGAACCGCTGTCTCCCTACATTCTCTTACAGTACGCTTCTCACTTGCCAACCTCCTCTGAATGGTGCCAATCTCTACTGGAAGGACCACTTTTGGTTTTAAATACCAGTAATGACAACTGTAACATATTGGGTAACTGTTTTGTAGCTGGCCTCCTCTATACTTCAAGTCAATTCTGCCAGTGTCTCTGTAATATGGCTATGATCATCTCCACTTTAGAGATGGGGAAAGGAGCCCTCGAACTGTTGAATTTGTGTGAGCATCCCCAGCTACGGAAGTGAAGTTGTTGAGAATCAAACTGAAGGTTGTCTAACTCCAAAATATGTGCCTTTGTATCATTACACCAGGGATGATGGGAAACCGGGGTTGTTTCAGTTATTTAATGCTGCCCTAAATGGCCATACCTAAAACCACCATATTATGCTTACATAGTCTCTGGATCAGGAATCTGCACAGGACTCAGCAAGGATGGCTTACCTCTATTCCACAATGTCTGAGGCTTTAACTAGGGAGACTAGAAGAGATATAAATGACTCAGAATGGCTGGGGTTGGAATCATCTTGAGGTTGCTTACTCCAATGTCTCATACCTGGACTGGAATGACTTGAAGATCGGGCCCAGCTTAGCTGTTGACTGGATCACCTTCACAAGACTACTCTTCAGCACAGCAGCCAGGTTCCAAGAAGGATACCCCACACAAAAGTATCAGAGGGTGAGCATTCCATAAGATGCAGAAGCTACCTAGCCTTTTAGGACCTAGCCTTAGAAGTCACACTGTATCACTTCCACTCTACTTCATTGGCCAAAGCAACCATAAGGTTGTCCAGATACAAAGGGGGGAGACATAGACCCTCCCTTCCCAAAGGAGTGAGGAGATCACATTACAGAAAAGCATGGGTAATGAGAAGTAGTACTGGGGCCATCTCTGGAACATTCAATCTGACACCACATTCTTCCTCTCAAAACTAATACCGAATCTTCTCTGAAGAGATTAACTGCTTCTACTTTTCCAACACTTCAGGTCTCTGTGTATAAACATTTTATGTGCTTTTCTTCCTCAGCTCAATACTAACAATTCCTTTAGAGCCCACCCCAACCTTCACCTATTCTACCCAACTCTTAGGAGATGCTCACCAATGCCGATTTATCCCTGTTCACCCAGAAATCCTCATGGTCTTTATTTAGCATTTTGGGATTTAAATATGCTAAATTAGCAACTTGTTATTACATTCTTCTTTCTGTTGCTATGAACTGTTCTTTGAAATAAGTGTCTCACTTCCTTAACTAAAATTCAGAACACTGTATAGATCTCATTTTAATTTCACTGCACCTGGCATAGCTTTGGATATAAACCTTAACCATAATAAAGACACTTTGGATTGAATGATGCTACATGGTAGTTTTCAAGGCATTTGACTACGTATAGTTAATGTATCTGCATCGCTATTTTAACATATATGAAAATGCAGTGGTGATTTACAGGTCTCAGTTCATTCAACAAGCACAGTCGAGGATCTGCTATGTGTGTGACAATACGCCAAGTGTATATATCAGATATAGGCTGTCAGGCTGTTTTCCTCATAGGCAGTATTGAGAAGCAAATACATCAGACTTGTGCATTTGTGTACAAAGACAGAAACATGCAGGCGTCATAGAGATGCACAGGCACAGGAGAGGTACAGAATGGGACGCTTCAACGAGAAATACTGGTTCCAGCTAAAGTGGTGAGGAAGACTCTAAAGAGGACTCATGTAGGCTGGTTACTAAAGGATACACACTGTTTGCACAAACTGAGATTGGCAAAGGACAGATTCTAGGCAAGAAAAGAGAGAGGCAGATCATATTTGGTTAAAGGGACCCAACTTGTTATGCTGCTGGGAGGCACTCAGATTTCGCTCTAGTCCCATTTAGGGTAAGAAACCTGAGCTAATCTGTTTGTTAGTCTCTGTATTCAAATTTTCTACGTTTGGCATTTAGCTTCTCCCTCCAGTTCGTCATATTGTGTGAAGTTTCTTTTGAAACCCACGGCCCCTTCTCAATAAAGAAAAGCCTTGCATGTAGTTGCTCTCCTTGTTCTTTTGAGGATTTGACCAATACACCCCAGCTTGCAGACTATTTGCTTGACTATTAAGGGCTATGAATCCAACTTCTCAGTTTTTAATATGCGTACAAATCAATTGGGGAACGAGTTAAAATGCCAACTCTTATTTCATGGAGCTAGGGCAAAGATTCGGTGCTTCTCAAAAACATTCAGGTGATGCTGATTTTTCTGGCCCACTAGAAGAATGGACTCTGGTCCACACACTTAGAGTAGCAAGGATCTAGATTAATGTTACAAGAACAGCAATCCAGTCAGTTGCATTGCCCACAGTATCCTCAGTTCCTGGCTCAGTGCTTTTTATTTAATAGATGCTCGGTGAATATATTGCAAGGACTATAAGAGTCAAAGAATGAATAAGTGAGTAAACAATAAATTATCCTCCTATCACACAGAGCCCTCCTAACCTATAATTAAGGCAATTTCCCAATATCTCATGAGTCAGCAAATTAACACTGGAAGTATATACTCTGAAATGCACAGACCCTTTATTCACCACTCTCCGGTGCTTCCATAAATTCAATGACCAAAACGAACACAAGTAACATTCCGCCTCCAACAAAGGACTTTAGAGTCATCCAGGGTATTTTCCTGGACCCAAGGAAATGACTGAATCCAACAATTTTACTTTGTCTCCTTTTCATAACCTCTTATGTAAAGTCTCTCTCAATCTCCCAGCTGCTAACAATCTTTCTTGCATCTAAATTATCCTGGAGCTCTTTCTTTATCTGTCCTTGGAAAAGTATTTTGCTACAGCCTGAGTGTGTCCCTCCTCCCAAATTCAGATGTTGAAATCCTCACCCCCACTAAGATGGTATTAGAAGACAGAGCCTTTGGGAGTTGATTAGGTCATAAAGATGGAAACTTCATCAATGAAATTAGTACCTTTATAAAAGAGACCCCAAAGACCATCTCACACCCTTACACCTTAGGAGGATCCAGCAAAAAGTTGGCGGTCTGCAACCAGGAAGAGGAACCTCACCAGAACCTGACCACACAGGCACTCTGATCATGGATCTCTAGCCTCTAAAATTGTGAGACATAAGTTTCTCTTATTTATAACCCACACAGTTTATGGTGTTTTATTATAACAGTCCCAAAGAACTAAGACAGTATTGTCATGTGACCCCTCTCTTCAGAGTTGTTTATCCCATGTCCAGATCCATAGAACCTACAGAGATGTTTACATTGTAATTGGAAGGTTCACATTGTAATTGAAACTCCCACAACCCATCTTCTGTACGCATCAGAAAGCCCAATGCAGATATGCTGCCAAAACATTATTCTGGAAAACAAGGAAATGATGTTGTGATTGACATTTTTCTAATAGTTTTATTCTAATAGCTCAAGGGCTTGATAAATGCTATGGGATGTTTAGGAAACAATATAGAGGTATCTTATCATTTTTCCATCAACAGCCAAATATGGCAGCATTTAACCATTCATAACACCTAATCCAAAACTGTGATCAGGGATGATAGCAAACAACAATTGTCCTTTTTTTTATAAAAGCACATGGAATTACATTTTGGTGAAATTAATCCACCCAATTAAAATCTCAGGCAGAATTTACAGCTCAGAGAACATGACAGGGAAAATCATTCATTACTATTTGTACATCTAATTTGTGTCTAACACCCTGGAGGTGCCAATCAACTGTATTTCACAAGATAAAAGACAGAAAATAATTAGTAAAGAAAGAAATTTGAATTTTGTTGCAATAGGAGATGATGGAGGGCCACATACTGAAGTTACGGATTCTTTCAAATTCTTTGTTTAAATGAGTTCAGTGTTCAGTTCATGTTGAAAGGTGTTACTAATGATGGTTTGTACAACCCCCTTTAGATTTTTGCTGTTTTAATTACTGCATCATTTGTTTTTTCTGCAACCTAATTTTTTTTTTAAAGGAGCTACCTGAAACCTCAAAGTCTTTTCATATTCCTGTGTCAAAAGAGAAACAAAACAAATACAACCTAATGAACAATTTTTAAAGAATTTATTTATTATTTTTAAAAAGAGCCTAGACTCTCAAACTCTGGAATAATACATAATAGGCTTAGAATCTCTGGTATTCCATTTATAGGAGATTCTAATCAATTTACTTGACTTCTTCACATTGGTTTTACGGATGTATTAACAGCTATTTCATTGGTGTGGTTAATATACGGATTCAATTAAGATAATAAATGAAGAACACCCAAATAATATCTGACATATAGAAAAATAGCAATAATATAGAAAAATAGCAATAGGTGTTAGTTCCTTTTACCTCCCCTACAGGTCCCCAATATTTTCTGCAGCTGAAATATAATGGTAGGACAGCATATTCTCAGGAATATGGTTGAGCTAAGAAGGCCATGTTTTCTGTCTCCTGAACCCAAAGGAACTCATGCTATCCACTTTACTTCCTCTCTCCACATCACCTGGGCTATGGAACACTGGGCTAAATCCTGGAGAAACATTATAAATTACTTTCACCTTCACCTCAATATATCTTCCATTGGCCATTAAAAAGTATCATAAACATGGAAGATCTAAGTATATGCTAGCTAATTGCAAGTACATTATTTCCGGTGTTCAACTGAAGCAGTAGATGATTAGGTAAGCCTGATTAAATGGTTGGTTACCTCATTCATGTATTCAATTATTCATTCACTCTTACAGTCATTTATTGGATGATTTGTCCAGCAGTCATTGATAATTTAGTATTTGTAAACTAATGGGTGAGGCACATTAGAGAAAATATACATCCAGAGCCTCAATTATAGGCATGTGACCAGATGCAATCACACAGTGTTCTGCAGTTGGGCTCTAATGCTCTGCAGCGATCATCTTGAAGTTGTTGTTAATAATCTTTAAGCTTGTGTTTTTTAAGTCAAATCCCATAGAACAATGAAGCATCTCTAGGAACTCAGAGTTTTAGCTCATGTGTGGTCCAATCTCTAGCTACCTTTCCATGATGGGATCTCAACCAACTACTGTCTGTCCTCTAGTATCCTGGGTGCCTCTTCTCATTCCACTGCCACTCTCCACCCCGATGATGGCCTGGGCACAAGCATGGAAGGAATCAGTGTTGGACACATGTCCCCTAAGCATCTTAGGCTAGGGCATGGCAGCAGCCCCGTGAGATGTCAACGCAACAATGCTTCGGGTGAACAACTTGATACCTACTACAACCAGGCATAGCTGTTGTAATGCTCCTGGTTGGGAATGGGGATAGGGAACCTGTCCACTAGAAGTTGAAGTAGCAAGCCTTTGGGGAGCATAAATAGTCGGCTCAACTTCCAGAGGCACTGGGCTAGCAATAGGCAGGAAAGGGAATCTAGTCTGTTGGTCTCACATATGCCCATCTGTGTGTACAATGTCATTGGTGGGGTCCACTGGTGCCTGTGAGATTCTATACTTGTTCCCTGAGTATCCCTGCACCAGAGGGACTGCAGTATCAAAGAGCAAATTTCTAACCTGCTCAAAGTGTGGGAAGTGGCTGGGCAATGAAGTGACCCATAGATGCTGGCTTTTCTATTCACTGGTCAAGAGTGAAATTGTGGAGGAAAGGAAAAGGCTTTGTTCCCGTTTTGAATGAGAACCTCCACATTTTTATTCTTCATGGGTTCCCCAAATTATGTCACCCCCGAATACATGAATAAGCCAGTCTTCATTTTCAAAGGGATTATAAATTCCACTGATTGAGAAGGCAAGTTTCATACAAAAAGCTCTAGCAGTTTCTGTCTCCCAAAAACTTCATCTCCCACAGTATTGCAAGAGCACTTGCCACTGGCCATACCTGATGGGAAACCTGGGGAAAGAGACTTGTAGGAATCAGCCTCCTATAACACAGAAGAGAACAAGAGAAGGACACGTTATAGAACTGAGGAAAGCAGACGCAACAATGACTTGGGAAAGAAGGTATCTACATAGAAAGACAACTTTATAAGCAAAATAGGTAGTAAGCATTCAAACAGTCTATTCTGTAAAAGCACAGAGGAGATGAAGACCATGGAATAGAAAAGCCAGCATCTATGGGTCACTTCATTGCCCAGCCACTTCCCACACTTTGAGCAGGTTAGAAATTACATCTTTCAAAAAGTTACCTTACTCATCTTGATCTCCCAGGATTTTTACATGAAAGGCACTCAATGCATACTGAACTGATTTATACTGAATTCAACTTCATTTCATGCAGAAAACATAGGTGTCACATAAACAGACCCAATGCAATGTCACCATTTGCAATCTCCCCATTTCTATAAAATTCAGTAGGAGTAACCTACTTGCCTCTAGATGGCAAAATTCCAGTAGAAACATGACCCAGCCATCACTGTTTTGAGCAGTCCATTGCCTAGAATTAGGAAAATGCAGAAGAGGGGTGCCAAACAATAGGACTCTGAAGAGATTTCCTAAATACGGTCTTTTTAATCTCCTTAGTTCTCTTCTCCCCCTTTACTGGACATACAGTGGTGTATCTCCACCCTCTCTCTGAAGTGGTCTTAGACTTACAAAGCTACCCTATTGGAGAGAACTTAATATAGTTCTTCATAGTTCTCTTTCCCCTACACAGTCCCCATGGTCCTCCAAAACAAAATCAAAGGGAAAAAAAACCCCAAAATCAAAAAGATATATATTTAGCCCAAAAACCTGTGGCAAGGCAGGACATTACAAAACAACACTCTTTTGGATCCTTGACCAAAGCCCACATGTCTGTTGGAGATTTAGGATACAGTCAGATCCCATTTCCAACCTGTTTTTGTCAGATGTAAATCCAGCAACTGCTGGACATGCAGCTGTCCATACTCTCTAAGTGAATCCTGAGGACCCCTTCACTAGGCAGATGGTTCAAAGGTAATGGGACCATGCTGTCCCCAAGACACAGTGGGAATTACCCACTCAGCAGTATCTCTCTTAGAGAAAACTCGTTTCCAACCTCCTCTTCTCAGATCTTTGAAAACTTTGTTTTTAAAGTCTTGATCTGGCTGCGAGTTTCAAAAGTTGCTAAGCAACTTCAGAGTCATTTCCTCTTGCTTGTGTGTAGAGGTGAAGAGCAGTGGATTCCTGTCTCTAACGCATGCCACTCACTCTCGATACACATGGAATCATGGCATTGGTGCCACAATGAAGCTAAGACAGGAAGGCCATACTCTCAAGCCATGGTTTGTGCCACTAGACTGACCCAGGAGCAACAGAGTGGTGAAATGTTTTCAAGGTTATCTGGGCATTAAATGGTGATGCCAGAAAGGGTAGTGGAAACTTCAGACTTTCACTTAGGCTCTACTGTGGACCAAAACCCACTAGAACATTTGCCTTACTTGGTGGAGAGAGAAAGAGAGAGGGAGGGAGATTGGGAGGGACTCAAAATTCAGCAACTGAATACTCTCTATGAAGTCTTCTGTTTCTCTCCCCAATCTCCATCCAAAAGCAAGTTCAATTTTCCATCAAACACTGTCAGCCAAATAGATTTCTCAATCCAACCATATCAGCCTGTCCTTGATTATAATGCAGCCCACAATGGATACAGCTTGGGGGAGGGGGGAGATACATAGAGCATGCTCTGAGAAAGAAACAAACATGAGTAAGAATTTCCCACCATCCCCTTCAAGCTCCTACCCCATTTCCTCTCTGAATATTGCAGGCTTCTTCCAAGGAAGAGCCCATGGGTATGTGCTAATTTGCACGGTGGCCTTAGAAGGTACTGTTCTAATTGCTTCAGCTGAAATCCATTTATTTTATAGCCCAATAAAATTCTGTGTGCAATGGTAAATAAAACCATGTGGCTGTGGCCTCAATGCACAGTTCTCTGGGCTCCATTTGCAGTCCGCGATAAATTAAAGTGGGGGAAAAAAACCATTGTGCAAACGGATGCAATTAGCTGAAACGGTATATTTTTGGCCTCTGCTGATGTCTGCTTACATTCAATTCCCCACTTGAAAACCAATCCTCATTTGAAAGCAAACTAGAAAAATCTCCGTACTACAGATGGACCTCATTTGGCTGCATGTTGATGTGCAAAGACACCTTTATACATTAAATTGCAGTGTTGACTTCTGCACTTGAAATTTCATTTTGTCATTTTTAATCACAATGAGCAAATGTCATCCTTAATAATAACCCTCTGCTTCTCTATAATGCCTTTCGACAAAGGACCTGAAAGCACTTTTGCAAATATTAATAAACCAAGATTCACAACAACTCCCAGAGGCATCTGTATTGCAGGCTGAAAAGAAGCCCAAAGTCATGAAGTGACTTTGCCAATCCACACAGGAAACTAAGCTCAAGGAGGAGAAACAAAGATTATCTATCATCTGGGTTATGTCAGCCTCACCTCATTCATGCTCACCAGGCATTTTCAGCCACAACTGGAATATCAGGGCCCAAGAAATGAATGAAGGACAATTTGGACTCTAAGATTTATGCTTAATTTTTCCCCCTCTCTCCTCTGTTCCTTCTATATGATGTTGGGTCCCAAATTCATAAATTCAATCCAACTTTTCCCTAACTTTCCATATTCATGAAGAGTCCTACCTATCTAATAAGTACATCAATCTTAACATATATCCAAGCCAAACTTATGATGCCTCCTCCAGAAAACCCATTTCTACCTCAGTCATTTTCCTTTCAGTAATTGGTAATTCTTTTCTAGTTTATTGGTCCAAAAGTCTTAGAGTCATCTGTGACTCCTCCTCCTCTCTTACCCCATGACAAATTAACCTGTCAATCTTATTGGCTCTACTTTGTAAATAAACCCTGAATCCAGACATTTTTCATCACTTCTCTCTGGGCCCACCCCACCATTATCTGTAGTCTGGACTACTCAAATAGCCTGCTAACGTATCTCCTGTTTCCAATGCTGCCTGCTAATCTACCTTCCCACGGCAGACAGATTGATCTTTTTAAAAATGTAAGTCATGTCTTGTACTCCTTTGCTTAAAGGTCTTCAAAGTCTTCTAATCTCAGGGTTAAATCCCAAGTCCTTACTCTGGCTTACAAGACTTTATATGATCTGGCCCCAGCATCTCTCTGAATTTATCTATTGCTACCTCCTCCTCCTCCTCCTCCCCCTGCTATCTTTTATGCTCCTCAAATAAACCAAGCATGCTACTACTGCTTTAGAGTCTTCACACTTGCTAATCTCTGCCTGGAATGCTCTTCCTTCAAATATTCCAATGCTTGCTCCTGCCCATTTTTAAGTCTTTGCTCAAGTCACTTTGTCAAAGAGGTCTTCCCCAACTACCTTATCTAGCATACATAGTACCACCCTCTACAACACTCTAGGCCACTAACCTTGTTGCATTTATTTTCATATCACTTATCAGCTGGCATCAGTTTCCAAGTTATCCCTACATATGAATGGGCACTGGTGTGACAAGTCTTCCTCCTAGGATTGCAGAAATTCTTCTTCTCCACTGGAGAAGAGGAAATGCTACTCACTTAGAAGTCTTTGAAAAAGAATTCATTTCTAAAGGACTAAATTTTCTCTAAAATTTTAAGGCAATATTGTCATAATATTTCAAAGGATTTTCTGATATCAGTTCAGAGACAAGCCCCCAAACTACTTCTAAGATTGAGCCTTCCCAAACTGCAAAAATTATACCTGAAAACAAAGCAGATTTAAAAAGAGAGATATCATTTTATTTCAATTAATTCCCCATATCTTATTAAATAAGTCAAATCCACCTTTTACTACAGTGAATAACTTTTGTCAGTGGTCTTGATAAAGGCGTCAAAGTCTTCCACCAGGTGTACTGCTAAAGCAAAAAAATAGATTCACTAAGGGTAGCTGCATGTTCACTTTTTTACGTTTATTTATTTGAGAGAGACACAGACAGTGGAAGTAGGGGAGGAGCAGAGAGAATCCCAAGCAGGCTCTGTGCTGCCAGCGCAGAGCCCGGCATGGAGCTCAAACCCATGAAACTGCAAGATCATGACCTGAGCCAAAACCAAGAGGTGGATGCTCACCTGACTGAGCCACGCAGGAGCCCTTTCACTTCTTTAATACAGACCACAATATTTCTAGTTTTTTCATCTGGAACTATTAATTTGAAGATGTTTATTTTGCCAAATTATGGATTATCTTGCAAGGACCTCCTTGTTTTAATCTTCTGTTTCCTCTTTTGGTTTATAATTTAGATCATGACAAAAAGGTAGTAAAAATGATAAAATGAGGAAACAAGCCACTGGCTAGGTTCAAATCTTCATTTTTCTAGTATTTTAAGTATATAAGCCACCTCCTAACTCAATATGCAAGGCTAACATCACTCCAATGCTAAAAGGAAACCATCACAAAGAAAGGTAACTACAAACCAATATCCTTAATAGACAAAAAGATATGTCAAATCCTTAAAATATTAGCAAAGTATTGCAATATATAAGAAGTATAATACATCATGACCAAGTAGGGCTTAACACTAGAAAATCACCTTATTAACATAGTATTTTAAAAAAAATCACTCGACCATCTCAATAGATGGAGAAAACTCAACAAAATTCAACATCCGTTCACAATAGAAACTCTCAGTAAGGTAAGATCAGAAAGGAACTTACTCTTCCTGATAAAAGGCATTACATAAAATCTACAGCTAACTTTATATTCAATGGTCAAAGTTTGAATTATTTCCCGGATTAGATCAGAAGTACAAGATGTCCAACCTCACTTTTATTCAATCTCATACTGAGGTCCTAGCTAGTGTATTAAGGCAAAAAAAAAAAGGCAAAGCATTTAGATAAAAAATAAAGAGTACTCAAGAAATATTAAAACCCCTAATCTAGCATGATACAAGTTCAATATATAAATATTTAATGTATACCTATATACTGCCAAAGAATAATCAGAAATTGCCATTTTAAACACAGAATTTATAATGCCTTCAAAAAAGAAGTGTTTAAGGATAAGTCACACCAATATTTATAAGATTTATATATTGAAAGTTTCAAAACATTTCTAAGGGCAATCAAAGAAAAATCTAAAGAAAGAAATATGCAAATTTTATGAATCTCAACAACAGATATTAAGATATCAATATTCTCCCAACTGATCTATAGAGTCAATCCAATCCCACTATAAGGAACATCAAAATAAAGAACCTTTTCACAAACACTGTTAAAGCAAAGAAACCATCTATAACCTGAAAGTATTTTTAAGAGATGTGAATAAGAAAGAACGTGTATCCAGAATATGTAAAGAACTCTCACAACTCAATAAATAGCAAAGGATTTAACACACATTTTTTATATGTTTTTATTTAGTTTTGAGAGACAGAGAGACACACAGTATGAACATGGGAGGGTCAGAGAGAGGGGGAGATACAGAATCCGAAGCAGGCTCCAGGCTCTGAGCTGTCAGCACAGAGCCCAACACAGGGCTCAAACCCATGAACCATGAGACCATGACCTGAGCCAAAGTCGGACGCTTAACCGACTGAGCCACCCAGGCGCCTCTTGACACACATTTTATACAAGAAGCAAATGACTATGTGAAAAGGTGTTCCAATAGAAGAATGCAAACATAAACCACAATGAATTACTGCCATATACTTACGAGAATGGCTAAAACACAACACAGAAACAAGAAAGTGGCAATATCTAGTACTGATTAAAAGGTGAACCAACTGGAATTTTCAATTATTCCTTGCGGTAAAGTGAAAAGTTACCATCACTTTAGAAAACTGTTTAACTCTATAAAAATGTTAAACACACTCTATAGTAAATTAATAATCCAGCTAGTCATTCAATTCATAAAAAGCTAAGTAATTTTACATCTATCTACTGGAATACAACTGCCATAAAAAGCCACGAACTAATATATTTAATTAAATCTCAAGAAGATTTTGCTAAATCAAAGTAGCTGTCAAAATACGACACACTGTATGCTTTCACTATTTAACACTTTGCAAAAGACCAAATATTTCTGGACAGAAATCAGATCAATAGTTTCCAGGAGGTAGGAATGGAACCAGGGACTGACTATCAAAGAACAAAATAAAGTTTGGGTGCTAATGGGAATATTCTAAATCTTGACTGTGTTGGTTGCTACATATCTGTGTACCTTGTACATGTTTGTTAAAACTCACTGATCTGTACACCAAAAGAGATGATTTCACTCTTTGTTATACGCCTCTCTAAACATAGTATATAGGAAATAGTAATTGAGAGTACATAGGAGAAAGGTAAAACTGGTAGTAATTGGGAGGATACACAAGAAAGCTTTGGTGTCTTTAAGGCAGCCTAGTTGGAGACACTTGAGGCTAGAAGGCAGTGGACCTCACTGGAAAGAGTTCTTTTCAGATTTTAGTACCTGGAACGTATGTATGTATGTATGTATGTATGTATTTATATCCAAGTTAGTTACAATCTAGAGTAGTACTGATTTCAGGAGAATTTAGTGATTCATCACTTACATATAAAATGCAGTGCGTATTCCCAACAAGTGCCCTCCTTAATGCCCATCACCCATTTAGCCCATCCAACACCCCCCCCAACCTCCTCGTCAACAACCCTCAGTTTGTTTTCTGTATTTAAAAGTCTTTTATGGTTGCCCCCCCATTTTATTTTTCCTTCCCTTC
Organism: Mungos mungo; assembly: GCA_004023785.1. Classification (NCBI taxonomy): domain Eukaryota; kingdom Metazoa; phylum Chordata; class Mammalia; order Carnivora; family Herpestidae; genus Mungos; species Mungos mungo. Next base: position 40,585 of record PISW01010764.1, read on the forward strand.
TCCTCTGTTCATCTGTTTTGTTTCTTAAATTCCACACATGAATGAAATCATATGGTATTTGTTTTTCTCTGATTTATTTCACTTAGCATAATAATCTCTAGTTCTGCCCATGTTGTTGCAAATGGCAAGATTACATTCCGTTTGATGGCTGAGTAATATTCCAGGGTACATATATACACCACCTCTTTATCCATTTAACAGTCAATGGACACTTGGGCTCTGTCCATAATTTGGCTATTGTTTTTAGTGCTGCTTATATATTGGGGTGCATGTGTCCTTTCAAATCAGCACTTTTGTATCCTTTGGATAAATTCCTAGTAGTATATTTTTGATGGGGCTTAAACATACATAGTAGGAGCTAGTAGACACAGCTCCCACTTTTCACCATAACATAGACTGAAGAGGTATGATTTATCCTCTAAAATCCTGAAACTCCATCTAGGGTCTTTTATTGGGATACAATGCCATTTTGGAAAGTGGGTGGAACTCAGGCTGGTTTTCCAGATTTTCGATTCTAAGAATTATGGAGTACAAAAGGTGGAATATAATAGAAGCTATTAAAGAATTTAACTAAAAGAAGGGCTGGAGAACAGGCCAAATTATAGTTACCCACTTTGACAGAGAGACAGAATTTACTATCTGAGCGACCTGATGTAAGCTTTATTTCCTTAACCTCTGTCCTCCAGCTCCGCTTCTTTTGACAAAATTGTCAAGAAAATATTACCTAACTGTATCTATTCAGTGGTTGTCGTGAGGAGTCCCAAGTAAAACACAAGAAATGTCCTTAGTATCCAGTATCTACCTAGTATTCAACACAGTTAACCTCAAGAAGAAAGAAGGAACCCTTCCTATAAGAGTGTGTAGCGGAAGCTACTGCCAATCATCTTCTAAAACTCTAAAAAGTTTCTAACCCAGCTGGGCCTGCAGAAGTTATTTAGCAGGTGCTGTTTACAAATTTAAACTTTCATCATAATGTAATGTAAATTAAAGAACAAGTGAAGATATTTTTATTAATTGGTAATTTGAAAATGCTGGATATAAGGACTGCTAAAAATTTGACATGTGTTTAAAAAAAAAAAGACAAAAAAACCTAATGACTTTATAAACAGGCATAGTGGAAGCTTCCCAGAGAATAACTTATTTCTTTGCATGATGAAGGGTTTGTATTGAATTGTTTAGTATTTTCCTATAATCCATTATTTTGCATCCTCTTTCAAGAACTAATCAGAGAAGATTTTCCAAAGTAACTGGCAAATATCCAGTTTTGAACAAGAGGATTTTTTTAAGGCCACGTCACTCAGAAACCAGTTACTAGTGCTATAGTCAAAGTCCATTATAACAGAATTCAGGCTTCCAGATTTCCTTCAAGTTGGAAGAAACTTGTAGGTAAAAGGACAGAAGAGGGGAGAACCAGGAAAGAATTGAGTTTTGAAGGTCCAGGCTTAAGTCCCCCACAGGATAATCTCATATACATTATATCCATTTAATTCTCAGAACAATCATTGAGGTAATTCCTATTTTACAAATGGGGATATCAAGGGAGGTTTAAATCAATTCATACACAGCTAAAAAAAAAAAAGAGGCAAACAACACTTTAGGTGTTTAAATATGGTTAAAACATAGGACTTCAGGAGGGGAGAGACTTCTCAAAGCGTCCCTTGTGTGCAGATTCTTAGTCCATTTTTCTGGTAAAATGGAAGATTCACCAGCTGATAGCATCAAAACTTACATCTTTAGACTGTTTTAACTGTTCACAGAAGTTTCACAAATCCTCCTTGGTTACACTTTCACATCACCTTACTTATCATCAAGCCATCTGTTAGATAGATATCCTGTTTTCCAGGTACAGAAATTGAGAGGCAAAGAGATGAAGCATCGTACTCAGTGTCTAAAAAAAAATTGCCAGTAGAGCTGGGGCTCAAACTTATCTTCAAATTCTAATTAAAAAGTTGAGTAAAATTGATACCTACTGTCCAACCTGAGGCTTCAGTTGCCCCCTGACATGCCACCATGGACATTCTGATTGTCCTGTATCCCAGCAGGAAAGTCACAGCTCTGTATCTTTTACTCTAAAATAATATGAACACTGGGGAAGAAATAAGCTTACAGAGGAGCTAGTAACCACTACGTAGCCACTTAATTCAATATAATTAATATTAATATATACAGTAAGATAATTAGTGTGCATTTTATTCCCACTAAAAATGTAAGGCAACAAGACCAGAGAAGTTAGGTTTCAGGTGCAAGTTTACATCACTAATGGGAATTTCAGCCAACCAAGTGGCAGGAGTCTGTCTCAGAAGTCCCCATCTGTCTTGTGATGCTCCCATGTAGCTTTTATTTTTATACCAGAAGTTTTTGATTTCACAGAGGTAAAGGAAGTAAACTGTACTATACTTAGAGGAGAAAATAGATTATAAATAGAAGCAAGGGACTTTTTCTTTTTTTTAAGCCTGGTACAACAAGAATATCCCACAATCCCACATTCAAAATTTGGTGATGGATGATGTTAGGGATCAACATTCCTGCAATGGCCCAAGGGCATCGTTTCTTTATAACACTTTCATTTTTCACTGGTTTGAAATGTGCATACAGATGCTGTTCTAGCTTTTCGTCCTGGATGCCTCATTTTTAAAAGCGATTGTGAGGAATGGTTGGCTTAATGATGTGGCAGAGATATTTCTGAATATCAAGAAACATCAAAGACATTCTATTACTACACCAAATTCTTCAGTATTAAGAATATGAGATGTATCTAAAACAGTATTTTTTTTTCAAAATTTAGTGTTAGAGTCTGGGATGTTAAAATGAAATGGGTTTGCAAATATTATTCTCCCCCTTCTTAGTGTCTATTCATATAAGCCAAACAAGAATTCTTAAATGGAACTAAACATGTCTTTTTTTAATTTAAATCTTTTGGAGCACCTGAGTGGCTCAGTGGTGTAAGCATCTGACTTTGGCTCCGGTCATGATCTTACAGTTCATGAATCTGAGCCCTGCCTCTGGCTCTGAGTCTACTTTGGATTCTATGTCTCCCTCTCTCTCTGTTCCTCCCCCACTTGTGCTCTGTATCTGTCTCTTTCAAAAGTAAATCAACATTAATTTTTTTTAATTTAAATCTTTTCTCTGTTCCTGTTTTTTGAGACAAACGCCTCCCATGGTGTTTGGTGGAGGTGATATTTTCCTACATTTTAATTGTAAATTCCTGATAGTCTGTAGGCATGAGGTGTGAAAATAAAAAGGTGCCAACAACATTTAGAGAGGATCTCATATGTGCTAGTTCCTAATCATACATTTTCTTCTTTTATTCTTTTAGCAATCGTGTGAGATAAGCATTAATATCCTTGTTTTAAGGCTGAGCCAACTGAGGTTCACAAAGGTGAAGTATTGCTTCCCAGGTCACATGGTTGGTATGTCAGACTCTCAAGTACCTTCTTTTTTCCAGTTTACCAAGGATTGGCCAAATCTAGCCTGCTTATAAATAAAGTTTTATTGGAAAACCACCATGCTCACCCGTTTACATGGAATCAAGGACAGAACTGAGATGATGTGAAGGCCCATATACATACTTTCGTCTTCATTACCCATATGGTCTCTGTGGCAACTCAACACTGTCACTGTAACATGATCGAGCCACAGACAATTCCTAAATGAGTAAGCATCACTGTGCTTCAATAGAACTTTATTTACAAAAAATTTAAAGGGTGGGGGAGTGATGCCAATTTTGCCTTGCCAGATGTAGACTGTCAGCCCCTCCCTGTATACAGCATTGTGTCCCATAAAGCAGAATTTGGTAAGTTCATCAAAAAGTACAGGAAGTCTGAGAGCTTTTTTTTTTAATCTATTTTTACCATTTTTTTAAACATCAGTGGTTGACAAGTTCAGGTGTTCCAAGTTCAATTTCCTTCTACTATGTGAGCATAAATCCTGTTGTTTTTCCAGTGCCTTCTATTAAAAGAATGCTGGGAACACTAGCATCCAGTTTTAGAATGATCTTGGTCTACAAGGAATGCTCTAAGAATAGGTATAGTATAGAATTTATATATATTGTTCACTTGGGCTCCCTCTCTATGACAGATCTAACTGAATATACAGACAAGGCTTTGGCCTTCAGAAAGGTCATAATTTAAAAAGCAAAGGAAAACCCTATACAACACATCACACAGGCATAGCACAGAGCACATGAAAGTCCAAGATCTCACTGCTAAATCTCCCAGCTCAGGTACAGTCCCGAAGCTCTGTGAAATGGCTTCTAAAATGTGTTCTCTGCCCACTTATCTCACCTAGCAATACAGTCTTGACTGACACCCCATCTCCCAAGTGAAATGAAAACTAGAGCCAAACCCAGACATCTGGCCAAAGGAAAAGAGTGCATTTGGCAGCAGAACATGTGTTAGATGTCAGTCATGTGGGGTAAGAATTCCAGCCACAGGGGGAGCCTGGCATTTTGCGGGAGAAATATGAAACAGGCATGATCTCAGATTCACAACGGTCTACAAAAGGATGGCACTGCTTGAGGACCAAAACAACAAAGTTACTATTGTTCTCCTGTTTCATTATAAAAAGAATGCATAAAAGTGGCTTTAATCAGGTTTGAGCTAAGGCAGAATGATAGAGGGATCCTTTGTTCCCAAAGCACTTGACATTTCTTACCTAAAACTGCAGGAATTATTTAAGCCAGAACCTGGACAATTTTACTCATTTCCAAGTCAGAGGTAAAAATGAAATAATATGTTTAGTAACAGACCATATTAGCATTTAGTGTGTTCCAGGTACTGTTCTAAGTGTCACAAATGAGAAGTTAGTTTTAGTTCTTAAAAATCTTATGAGGCAGCTATAATTATTCTGTTTTTTACAGATGCAGAAGGGGAGGCAGAGAGGGGCCCTGTAGCTGCTCCCATCACACAGCTCCGGATTTCAATCCTGCTCTGAACCACTTCGGCTACTTGATCACGCCTCCACATGTGGCGATCTCAGGCTCTTATTTTCTCTCTCTGAATCTGTCTTCTCATGCACCAAAGGGGGATGAGGATCCTTTCCTCAGCAAATGGTTATGGAGATTAGAGAAATAAAATGCAAATTATCCAAAAGGATGTTTAAAACACAAAATTTCCCCCATTTTATGGGCTCTCACTATATACCAAGTGTGATGACAAAAAATTTGCAACTTAATCTCATTAATCCCAAGAAAGCCTCATGATAAGACACTATTAACCATATTTTACACATGAAGAAATTGAAGATCAAGATACTTGCATGCTAGCAAAACTGAACTCTTGGGACTTCATCAAGATAAAAAGCTTCTGCAAGGCAAAGGAAACAACCAAGAAAACTAATAGGCAACCGACAGAATGGGAAAAGATAGTTGCAAATGACATATCAGATAAAGGGCTAGTATCTAAAATCTACAAGAAACTCACCAAACTTCACACCCGAAAAACGAATAATCCAGTGAAGAAATGGGCAGAAGACATGAACAGACACTTCTCCAAAGAGGACATCCAGATGGCCTACAGGCACATGAAACGATGCTCAACATCACTCATCATCAGGGAAACACAAATCAAAACCACACTGAGATACCACCTCACACGGGTCAGAGTGGCTAAAATGAACAAATCAAGAGACTATAGATGCTGGTGAGGGTGTGGAGAGACGGGCACCCTCCTACACTGTTGGTGGGAATGTAAACTGGTGCAGCCGCTCTGGAAAACAGTGTGTAGGTTCCTCAAAAAACTATTCTAAGAACTCCCTTATGACCCAGCAATAGCCCTGCTAGGGATTTACCCAAGAGATAGAGAAATGCTGATGCATAGGGGCACATGTACCCCAATGTTCATAGCAGCACTGTCAACAATAGCCAAATCATGGAAAAAGCCTAAATGCCCAACACCTGATGAGTGGATCAAGAAGATGTGGTATATATACACAATGGAGTACTACATGGCAATAAGAGGGAATGACATATGGCCATTTGTAGGAAAGTGGATGGACCT
>PISW01010765.1:0-46555 GCA_004023785.1 Mungos mungo
GTGAGTAAGGCTGGGAACTGCTGACCCTGCCGAAGACAGACAGGCGGGTTTAGAAGTCGCAGCGTCACCACACCTGGGGGGGGCGTTAAAAGACCTCCGAGGCGGGCGTGTCCGTGGAGGAGGAGCTGGCAGGACCTCGGAAAGTACCAGAGGGTCACCAGGTGCCTGAGCGGTTCTGCCCCAGGACTCTGCTCCGGAGAAATGACAACGCTGTGCGTGAACGCTCACGGCAACCAAAGGGGGGACGTGACCCGAGTGGGTGGGGAAGTAGGACGGGGCACCTCCACACAGGGGTCCTCTCATCGGCCCCCAGAAGGGAGGGCTCTGGGAGCAGAAGACGCTGAGGGAGGCCTTCGCAGACCCACTCACAGGACGTGTCCCAAACAGGCGTGCCTGCGGAAGGGGACCGTGACTGGTGGTTGTCAGGGGCAGGGGAGACAGCGAGAGGCGGGCAGGAGTGACACGGGGGTGACTGCGAACTGCTCATGGTGCCACACTTCTTTCTGAGGGGATGAAATGTTCCCAGACTAGGTGTGGTCATGGGTGTGCAACTCTGTAAACCGGCTACAGACCGTTCCACTGTACACATTCAATGAAGGAGCGAACGCTACAGCATACACATTATATCTCAACAAAGTTGTAAACATGTACCATAAACACCCGCGTTTAAAACCACACATTTGGGGGGCGCCTGGGTGGCTCAGTCGGGTAAGTGTCTGACTTCAGCTCAAGTCATGACCTCACCGTTCCCCAGTTCGAGCCCCACATCAGGCTCTGCGCTGACACCTCAGAGGCTGGAGCCTGTTTGGAATTCTGTGTCTTTCTCTCTCTGCCCCTCCCCAACTCACGTTCTGTCTCTCAAAAATAAACACTAAAAATTTTTAATAAAAAATTAATAAATACATAAAAATAAAAAACAAAACGCACATTTGGGGGGCGCCTGGGTGGCTCAGTGGGTTAAGTGTTAAGACTCTTGGTTTCAGCTCAGGTCATGGTCTCACAGTTCATGGGCTCAAGACCCACATCAGGCTCTGTGCGGACAGTGCAGAGCCTGCCTGGGGTTCCGTGTCTCCCTCTCTGTGCCCCTCTGTACCACTCTCCTTCTCTCTCTCTCTCTCAAAATAAACTTTCACCCCACCCCCCGAAGCACCACACACCCCGTTCTGCTACGCCGCACCAGCTACTTTGAGCCTTCCCCTGCTCTGGCACACCTCCCACTGCACCCGGCATGCCGACCACATGCTCCAGTGCGGGAGCCCCGCAAACGTGGCACGTGCCCACCGTGGGCTGGCAGACGGGCGCAGGCTCCACCACAGCAGACCCACGATCAGAACGTGCACGCGAAACACATGGACTCAAGAACCAGCATCAACGCACGAAGGGGCCAGGAGTCTCCAAGAGCACTTGGGTCGTACGGCACGTGGCCCGGGTCACGGGTCCCCCGTGGCTGAAGACAAGAGGTGCTCTGTGCCTTCAGGACACGGTGCAGGCCGAGCTCCCATGCGGCGGAGACTTGGGCAGGGGCGGGTGGTGGAAAATGCACTGAGAAGACGGGGGACGAATTCCAGGTGCACCTGTGGAGAGACACTTCCTCAGGCAGACAGGGAGACAGAGGCGATGGGGCAGAATATAAATTCCCAAGGACATCATCATGGATTCGAGAGAAAAGGAGCTTCTTCACTGGATTCGGAGTCTCTGCTCTCTGCAGGCACCTTGACAGAAAACGAACTGATGCTATTTGAGGTACCTCCGCGGATCAGCACCTCCTACGCGGACATGGCATATTTTGAAAAGTTCCTGTCTGTACCAACAGAGATCTCTGCTCGCTATCCCCCCTTGTGGGGGAGACGGCTGCATACCGCTCCCTTCACACTGCTGAACAGTCACGTCTGGCGGCCCGGCAGGGACACACCCTGGGCCTGACCCCCGCCCCCAGCCCCACCCCCGACAGTCCAACATCTGAAGAGAAAAACGAATCCCAAGCTGTCAGCACAGAGCCCGACTCGGGGCTCGAACCCACAAACTGTGAGATCATGACCTGAGCCCAAGTGAGACGTAACCGACCGAGCCACCCAGGCGCTCCTAGTTGCAAATTTTAAGTTACGATTAATTATGGTCTTACATAAATGTGTTTTTCCCAACTTTGACCCTTGGCTACAAACTATTTAACAACACTACATAAGTAAACTACTTAAGACACCTCTTTGTTTTGAGAACCATTTGCTTCTGTGGACTTTATAAATAGAGCGAGCCAAACAAAAAAATGACATACCAAAAAAATGTGTATTATTTTTAAATAGAACGCCTCCCTAAATTATAATTCATGTGTTTACACTCTTGTGTCGCTCGGTGCCTTTAGGGAGACCCTGATGTCCCGCGTGCTGGGTGACAGTCACCTGCAGGCACGGGGCTTCTCACTGCCCCGCTGAAATCAAGGCTGTGCAGAGTTCTGAGGGGCCAATATTAAACCATTCAACGTTTATTTCTCACCTATATCCAACCACTACTGCTAGAATATTAATTTCTCACAAATACCTTTGATTTCTGGGTCAAATTTTTATGGTCATAACCAATCCTAATAAATTACATATTTATAAGCACTTCCGTATGTGTTCACTAACCTCTTGACAATGATGGTTTTGTCTGTACAACAATTCATTACATTTAGAAAAGTAGCTTCTAAAGCTCAGACAGGTCTGTTCTGGTTTTTTTCAAATTTTCAGAGTATTAAATCTTTGTGAATACAAGTTTGGCAGCTGATAGAAAAGATTCAAATAAAACTACAGAATTTCTCTTGGAGATCTGTAATTCTGCTGTTGCAAAACCCAAAATGATCTAATTTAACAAGCAAAAAATAAACCCATTATCAGAAAATGAATGGCTCCCGGGCTCTTTCTGATCAAACCTGACCCCACCCCACAAAAGCTATTCAAAGGCATTACATTTCATTAAAACGTGTACCCTGGCCAACTGTCAGCTCACGGCTACTTCTGTAACTACTGAATGCAGAGAGGCCACTCAGGAGCCCGGGGGGTGGACGGGGAGTCACCGGACCCGGACGCAGTCGCGTCCCCGTGCCTGAGCGCTGGCCACCACCGGTCAAGGGCAAGGTGGCAAAACACTTAGTTCGGTCTCCGAATGGCGCCTGGAGTACAAGGTCACGTTCACAGCTGTCACCGTGCAGCTCAGCGGCAGACAAAGGGCAGAGAAGACGGACTAAGGCAGCCTGGGCCGCAGTCTGTCGTGTGAGCAGCAGGAGGCACCCTTCTGCACAGCCTCCCTCCCCTGCCCGCCTGCCCCAGGTCACGGGCGACCCGAGCCCAGCCCTGTGACAGCCGGACTAGGATCAAGGGTAGAAAGTAACGACTCACAGCGATTCACCGGAAAAGAATCCAGCCCCCTGTGTCCTGCATCTAGAAGGAAACACGGCAGCCACGTACAGGTGTCCGGCTTCCTGGGGGCCCCAACAGGGCTACTTAATGGCCAGCAGCCTGGGAGCACGTCGCAAGCTCACGGTCTGTGCCTGTCCGAGCAGAAACTGGCTCAACACTGGCCTGGGAGCAAGGCGGGGAAACGTCTCTATTTTACAGATGGAAAGAACTAGAATTTAGAGGAAGGAAGTCCTTGTGCAGGGTCAAAACAGCCAACAGCCGCGTGCGGCTGGCATGACAGGGCCGGGAGCACCCCGGGTGCCCCGTAAATGCCGTTCTGCACGCAAGCATTGGGAGCGGAGTGATCAGGCTGCCCAAACGCGCTCTGTCTCCTGATGCTGTTCTCACAGCCAGGGACAGCTGGGTCCAGGGGAGAGCTGGGTCCAAAGGGGAACCAGGTTCTTCGAAATAAACCATAATTATGCATTATCGTGGCTTCTCCTTCTAATTAAACTCTGAGAGGTGCTGCGGTGTCCCAGCTCATAGCATCCTTCAAAACGCACGCCCCGCAGGCCAGGAAGCCCAGCCGCTGGCTCGTCTGAGGACACGGGGACTGTGAGCCTGAGAACCCTCCACTGCTGGGGGGGCCTCGAGCGCGGCAGAGCACCCCCAAATAAGCCCCGAGAACTGAATGCTGCACAGCCGACAGAAAACCTCTGTGCTCCTGAAATCAGTGATGGGAAAGAGCAGAGGGTCCCGCTACGTGCTGCGCACACGAACTCATTTCTACAGAAACATGAACGCATGAAGGTTTACAAGGATATACACACCAAAGCGTCAATCCTAATCCTGGTTCTGTTTGGGTAGTGGATCTTTTTTGAGATGGGGAAAGAGAGACATCAGAGAGAGACACTAAGAGAGAGCGAGCATGAGTGCATGTGAGTGGAGGAGGGGCAGAAGGAGAGGGAGAGAATCACAACCAGGTTCCTCACTCAGCACGGAGCCCTACATGGGGCTTGAGTCTATGCCCCTGGGATCATGACCTGGGCAGAAATCAAGAGTCAGACGCTCAACCGACTGAGCCTCCCAGGCGCCCCCAGGTGGAGGATTTTTTTTAGAAGTTTTCTGTGTTACCGGCATTTTCTTGTTCTCTTTGTCCATTTAACATATTACTTGTATTTTAATCGGGAGGAAAAAAAAACCAGTTCCGTTTTGAAACATTCAGAATACACACTCAGGAAACCGTAAATTAGGGGTAGTCTCCATGAAGGCAAGGCCGTGCTCTACCTGAGAAGCAATGTTGAGTGTGACCGTGTCCAGTCCTCCGGAGAGCAAGCCCTGAGTGTCGGCCAGAGTCAGCGTGACGCTGGCGTCCCCCCCCACCCCTGAGGACGACATCACCAGGTTCTGCGTAGATGCGGCAGATGGGGACATGGGTGTCGTCGAAGGCAGGCCTCCAGCTGTAGCATTAAGTTCTGCAAAAGAGGAGGAATGAGCACGTCAGTGGCGAAGCTAGATGAGCCCGAGTCGCTGGGACAGGAGGGAGCTGCGTCTGTCACAACCGGCACGACGTCACCCCGCTTTGGAAACTGCATCAAGACAATCAGAGAAGCTTTTGTTCCAATTCTACGGTTAGACATCTATGGTTTCTAAATATCTTCATATACATAAATACACTCCGCTTAAGTGTAACGTAGAGAAAGAAACAGGAAAAGAAGAGTAAAAATAACACCCTACGGTCCTAGTCACTACTAGTCACTTCTGCTAAGGCAGAAGGAAACTGCTGAGAATTTCCAGGACACGGCCCCCATCGAGGACCAGAGAGCAGCCCAAAGGCACCGAATGTGGCCCCCGCGCACCGCGCACCACTCACGTGACCATCTCTGCTGAGGCCGCCCCTTCACTTTCTGCATGCGTGCTGCTCCTAACATGAACCCCACGCACCTACAAACGTTAACTTCTGCTTCGTGACATCTTCCTCTTCTTTGGAAAAGACAACAAGACTCTTTAATACTTTCCCCCGGTAGCCAGAGAGAAGAGGGAGAGACATCTGGGACACAATCAGGCAGAAGCAGCCCTTTCCTTCTAGGAAACAGGAACCCATGCACCCGCCTGGCAGACGAGAGGGTGGGGCACGGGAGCATCAGAGGCCTGCGCTCGTCACCAACAAAAACACGCCTTTGAGGCTGCACTTGTAAGCATGACACACACGCACATGCGTGTACACACGCACACACACACCTCACGGTCTAGGCTCCCAGTCGGCTCACAAGCACGACTGACCAGCCATGGGGTCAGCCGCCGGGCTCAGCGCCACAGATACCCCCGGGACGGGAACAGAGCAGAGGCTGAAAACGCTATTTCCTCATCAGGTGTAAAAACAAAACAGAAAGAGATTCCTGCGGATACTCTGCTGGGACCTGGGTGGCACCGGTCCAGAGCCGCTGCTCTGATCAGGGCCCACCAGGGACGCCAGGTTACTTACTCGGACGTGGACTTCCCCAGACACAGTGCCTGCACAGATCCACACTCTCGGAGTCCTGCACTGTGCTGCCCAGACCTGGAACCTTCCAAAGCAGTATAACCATTAGGGGGCGAGGACTCCGCTCCGCACAGCCGCCAGGGCTCCAAAGACAACCTCGCCGGGCCACCTGCTGGGCCACGCTCGGGCCTGGGGACTGTGGACTTGCAGAGGGCGTACGTTCTGGGCGCTCCAGCTACCAGCACACGGGGCAGGCCGTGTTCCAACCTCACCTCCACGCACCCTTATTCTCACAGACCAGCAGGATTTGATGGGAGGAGGCAAGATGAAGAAGAAGGATCCCATAAAACACGGCAATGACCAGACACATGAACTGATGTTCGGTCACAATCACTAAGCAGAAGATGGGGGCTGGGCCGTCAAAGCGCCCGATGGAGACTCAGGTCAGGCTTGCCAGGACTCCGTCTACAGAGAGCAAAGCAAACACTGCTGCTCACACGGCCAGTCAAACCTCACCAGAAGCAAGACAATCCCTGACATAGCGGACTGAGCGAGACCTCTTCCCCCCCACCCTCCACCAGCAGCATCTTTCTCTGTGGCGACTGTTAACGTCAGGAGAGGGTCCCGCTCCAGGGCCGTGCAGCACAAGAAACGCAACAAGACAACGGAAGCCTGCGTGCTGTTCAGCTGGCGTGAACCCTGACGCGTGGCCTGGCGGAGACCCGGACCTCACACAGCGCTGGAGCTCTCGTCCGGCTCCAACGGTGTGCACCTGCTTCCTTCGAGGCATTTCGCACAGAGAGGGTCTCCCACAGAGAGGGTCTCCCACAGAGAGGGTCTCCCACAGGGAGGCATTTCCCACTTCGATCCTCAAAATGGTCTGAAAACAGGTGATGTGAGTAGGAAAAAATCAAGTTTTCTTCAGCATGAAATTAAGTAACTGAATTTGTTCAATATGTAGTTCTAAATTATATAAAAATATTTATTTAAAGCTCAGAAGCCAGTTTTAACTCAAATTAAACACTCTCCACATGAAACTAAGACTGAATATTCTCTTTCAGTTTCCATATACTGGCTCTGAGGCCACGAACCTCGGTCTGTACCACAGATCGAGGTCCTGCTTCAGCCCACGATTTGAACTCCAAAAACAGGAGCAGCCAAAGGATTCCTAAGTGCCTCATGGTCCTCAAACCCAGCACTGTCTTAAATCTTTGTTGGGATAAGGTTTCATAGCTTCTAAGGAAAACTTAATTATAGTTTGGAAAGTTTCATAAGTAGTTTAAAGGATGTGAGACCAGTTTCTTTCCTTTAGATAAATAAAAATGAGACAAGAAAGGTCACAGGAACAGGGAGACGCGTAGTCTGGCCATTCATTCCCAAGAAGGAAGTAGGGAGAATGTCCTCCTTAATGATAAAATGTGGCCAACAAGTGGGCAATGAGAAATAAGTAATTGATCGTACTTAAATCCAGAAGAAACCAAGGCTAAAATAACCTTCCAGAGGAAGGAAAGAAAGAATTGTGTTTTTTTCACTGAAAGCATAACTCAGTTTATTCATCAAAATTATCTTAACAATGGGTAAGAACAAAAAGATAATACTCATTTGAAATAAATTCCGTAAAAAGCTGGGCTACACTCCAGTCTCTGTTAACAGCCCCTTTGGCCCCGGAAGGGCACTTGCATCACCTGCTTCCTGAGACAAGCACGCACGTCCGAAGGTGTCGCGGACGCCCTCAGACTCAGACCGAGAGACGGCCTTCGACTCCATGCCAGACCCCGAGCACGGGCTCCCGCTGCTGCCCCGCATGTGAGGCGCTCACAACCCCTGGCAGGTGCCACCCTTCCTGCCAATGCTGTGGGCAGGATGCACGCCGCCCCAGGGGCGGGGGGGGGCCTCGGCCCACGAACAAGGTGGAGAGAGCTGCAAGTGAGAGGTCACGGGCGCGTCCAGCGTGCTCTGGTCTAAAGGGCTGGCTGGCAGCAGAAGTGGTGTAAAAACACTGAGAGGTTTCAGTTTATTGTCTTTCTCAGAAGAGGCATGCCGGAAGTCATGTGTCCATGTCATTTTGGTCTCAATTCTTGCAGGGCGTGGCCTGAAGCCAGGCGGGGAGGGATTCTGACGCTCAGGAAAATGCTGCCCTTGCATGAAGCATGTGCTGCCCCGACCTGTCCTGACGGGTCAGCTCCCCCATCGTCCGGGAGCCAGAGGACATGCACGCCTGTCAGAGCAAGTGCCTGCCGTCAAGGCCGGAGACGCTCAGCGTGGGAGGAGTCTCTTCCTGTATCTGGGACCATTCAAAGATGCTGAAGGGACACGGGAACGTGGAATCACTGACCTGGTCACATGACATTAATCCTGTGTTCATAACAGCTGCTATTATGTCACCAAACAGACGTTTTTACGTTGACCTCAACTTTTATTTTATTTCACTCAATTCTTTGGAAAATAAATTTGAATGAGGCACCAAATTAAGCTGAAGTGACATCAAAAAGAGAAGTATTCTCAGCTGGCTCCGAAACAGTGAGCCTGAGGGGGAAACAGGCTCGTTTGTTGTTTTTAGAGAAATACAAGTGTGTCACACCCGGGACTCCCACGCACAGCTGGCTGCCGTCAGCTCTGCTGCGCAGAGACCCTCCCCCGCGAGGGAGGCTCTGTCGCTCTGTGCGAAGGCGATCGCAGGGAGAGCACTTCCCGCCTAACTGGCCAGATGACAGCGCCGTGACGGAACAGCAGTGGCCGACACGGGGCCCTTGGGGCGCGCGTCCTCCGGCCATTCGCCTCTCCCTCCGCGGCAGAACATCTCCCACTTTAAACTACCCGCTGCCCCAGCACACACCCAGGATCCCGAGGCATAACAGAAAACCGCTCTGCTGAGATCGGAACACCTAAAGCTACCGCTCTTTCCGTCCATTTGCCCGGGATTCAGAAAGACAGTCAGACAGAGCTTCCGGGGAGAAGGCCTGGTCCGCACCCCAGGGGAGCAGGCTGGGGAACACGGTCCCCACCGGAGCAGGACAAGCACTCACTCTGGCCCGAGGGACACAGTGGGGACATCAGGGGACAGGAATCCAGACTTTGGATCTGCCAACACGGGACTCAAACACAGTTCCTAACGACTCAGGCCTCATTTCACGCGTCAGCAAATGGCAGGGGTAGACAGACACCCCCACACGCCCAGCCAGGCTCTCAGAGGAGCCCGGTCCCAACTCTGACCAGGTCAAAGCCCCCAGGACCTCTGACCCACTTTCCTTGGGGCCGTTACTGCCACAAGTTCACGGTGACTTACAGATTCCGCAGTGTCTGTGCTCTAGTAGTTTCTAGGATCCCAAGTGCAAAGAGACTATGTCTGCCTTGCTCACTATTCTATTCCCAGATGTCTACAATTCTTACCACACCGCACACACTATACAGTCTGCTAGTGAAGAAACGAATTACTGGACAAGAAAGCATCTCAAACAAGCAAGAAAAGAAGCGCCTAGCTGTGCCTACAAGTGTGTCTAAAACTTAAATTTTTTTTCCTGAAAAATTGACATACAGAGTTGGAAACTAAGAAGGCTAAGAAGTTAACTCGACCTCTACGAGATAAGGACAACCAGACGAGCCATCGCAAGCTGCGGGCCATCACTTGTGACGCTGCCATTCATTCTCCTGGAGCTCCTCTGCACATGGACAGCCCAGAACGTCAGCGGGCTAACCGGAGACGCGCACTGCGGGGCGCAGAGCAAGGGGCTGGGTTCCCCCACAGGAAGCAGGGCGTGGCTCTGGGCCGCGTCCTCCAAGTGCTGACTCGTGTATTGGAACAAGGCTGTCCCCGTGATCCTTGGTGACGGGGCGTGTGACAGGGATGTGTGACAGGGACGTGGCGCTCCTCTCCCCCCATGACTATGCTGACAGCGCGCTGGGGGCTCAGGCGGCAGCTGCAGGCCTGAAGCGCTTGGTGGGTACTCCGCGAGCACAGCTGGCCACCGCCGGGCCCAGCGTGGCGCCTGCACACTGGCCGCTGATTGCAGGTGCTGACAATCTTACGTTTCCGTTCAGCTCACTACTTCCGTTAGAACTGAGCTGAGCAAGACCCTGCCCCACCTGGAAATTAGCATCGTGACGCCAGAAAGTAACACGGTAACTTACATCAAGTGCGCTAACCATGTAGTAACGTCCCATTAAAATTAAAGCTATTTCATTTTTAATAATACTGCCAGAAAAAATGAGAAGACCAGAAACACATTTTCCCTAAATGACAGTATTTGTTCGTATTTTTCAAGCTGCTAAGGATTTTTAAGTGCTCCCTCAGAGTTCTACGTTAACTCGGTGTTTAGGCACTTAAAATTACACACTTTGCTGACTACAACTTAACCTGACTTGAAGACACGTGCAAATGCAGTAGCCTAGCAGGTGTGGCGAGGTGTGTTTGTGTGGGTGACCTGAGCGCCCCGTACCCGGCCGCCACCCAGAGTGGGGACACTCTGGGCAGAAGCAAGACTAAACGGGAGGGAAGCATCAAAGACAAAGGAGCTATGTAATTATCGACGGCGTCGCGCCACCTGAGGACACGGCAACAGGGAACGAAGCCGCTGCGGCGGGCCTGAGCACTGGCAAAATGGGGAACGCAGACCCGTGTTCGAAGGATCTGTGGGTGCAGGGGCAGAGTGCGGGGGGATCACTTTCTTGATTCCCTGCCTGACATGGCTTTTCACTGAGAACTGGACTGAAACATCAGAGGAGCGGACTTGATCACAGAGGCAGGAGACAAGCTGGGGACCAACTTGTACCAACGATTTTTCCTAAATAAGAGTCTACAAAACTCCATCAAAGTTTTGCTTTCTGGCACTGATGACCATTTGTAATTACACACATTAATGGAAAAAACACTTGAAAATCTCGGCAGAGACCCTAAAATTGTTCCCTCTGACCTTTCCAGAACAGAACAAGGAAACACTGACTTGTGACTTGCCGATTCTCATGATGCACAACAGTGAGGATAAAAATTCGAAGCGCCAAGTCCAGAGTTTGGGCAGACCGCCTGTCATCAACTGATGTAAAGCTTTCTCCCAGGATGAACCTTTTATGCTAATTTTGTAAACATCAGTTAAGTTCACTTCTTTATTCTTCTGAATATGCTAATAAGCAAAATATCTACATGATCGATGACAGGAAAACACAGGAGAAACAGAAGCACAACTCGCAGACTAAATAATGTGTTTTCCAAATTACAAGCAAGAACCCTGGACTACGTGTCTTCTGCACAGGATTCGCATATCGCCTCACACGGAGGGCACAGCGAACACGTTACTTGGATCAGCAAAGGTTTCTTGAAATAAAACATAACGTTAAAATTCAGATGTATACAACAAAAGTAGGAAGGCTACTGAAATACATCAAATTGGAAGTTAATTTCTCTGCCTTATAGCATCTAAAATCACTGCATGTCACGCAAAACCAAAACTCTAAGATGGGTCTTCACGTTCCCCACATGTATTAAAAGGAAAAGACACTCCCTAAAAAGGAAAGCCTTCGGTTTTCCTCCAAGTAGCCTTTCCTTCTACTGCAGCAGTAACTTCTGCAGGAATCTCCCTGAAGCGGAGTCCGTTACCCGGCCGGCCCCACGCCCCGCCCCCTCAGAGTCGAAGGGAAAATGCTCCCCCTCGGCCGCCACACCGCTCCAGGGACAGGGCCCGCCTCCCCGCAAAACGCTTTTCTTATTTGTAACAACAGCCTCATAAGGCTGCTCCGAGGCTTGAATAAATTAATATTAAATGAGTTAAGATTCGTAAAAATTACAGAATAGTGCCGGGCACACAGTAAGGGCCCTGCCCGGGGCTGCAAACTTCAGAAACTACTCTTAATGGCCACCAAGAGGTCGCAGCTGAGAGTCACGTGGGCAGCGCGCGGCTGGGAAGCGTGCCCCAGGCTGACCAAGACCACACACGACACAAATGGAGGGACGTCTGATCGTGGACGTGACAGCTCGGGGACACGGAACGCCTCCTCGCGGCTGACACACAGCATCAGTCTGTCAGCCTCTAGTGACCCCCACTGCCGGGAGGCACCTTCGTCCTGTCCCAGGGCATCCGCGTGCTCCGGTTACGCCCGCCACAGGCTTGGAGCTTCACGGCGCGTGAAGACGGGGCACGAGGCTGCAGCTCCCGGCTGCCTGCCAACCACAGCGTGGAGGCCAAACAGTGGTCTCCGAGGGGCCGGGAGGGCTGTCACTGGTAAGGTCTGGTTACATCTGAACTGGGACAGCCCGTCACTGAACCTGACTTCCCACACGCGTGACAACACTTCCAGAGCTCTGGCTTTGTACAAAACTGGGTGTCGCTGGAAACACACACACGTATGACCAAGACACACTTAAAGTGCGGGGGGAGGAGGTTGGAGACGTTCAGTGACTAACCAGAGATGGTCAGGGTGATCTCCTGCGGGGACCCCGAGGACGACGCGGCGGCGGGCCCGGCAGCCTGCGCCAACACCTGGCTCAGACTCGAGTTGTTAATGGTCAGGGTGATCTCGTGGGGGCCGCTGGAGGTGGACACCAGGCCTTGTGACGTCACCACCTGAGACAGGTCCTGAGTCCCTGGTCATTGTGACGAGATGAAAAAAAACAAAGCTGGGTTTAAAAGAATTAGTAATTTTCTTTTTTATATGAACAATATTTTAATGAAACTGTTATTTCAAAAGAAGATTCAGAAGAAAACCTTGGTCACGTCTAAAATTCCCTCATCTGGAAAGACAAGATGCCTACGCAACAGGAAGGCAGCGGGGCCACGGGGCTGACGTGCGGCTGGGAAGGTGCGTGCGCAGACTGAACGCAACACTTCTCAGAGAAGGAGCGTGTGTGCGCTGGGGACACTCCCCGTGTCCACTGAGCTGGGCGAGGAGAGGAAGGGGCGCCCGCCATGGAGGCCTGAGCGCAAAGGCCTGACCACGAGCCGCGAGCTGGGCCCTGGCTGCCGCTTACCACTGCAGCTGGTGGTCATCACGGGGTCCTGCTCCGCCAGCGGGCCAATGGTCAGGCTGGCAGACGTCACGGTGGGCTGCAAGGACAGGCCCGGGATGGGCTGCAGGACGACACTGGCCGGGACCGCGCTGTCCTGCGCCTGTAGAGCGCTGTGCTGGGACGCCAGGCCAGGCTCCCCGGGCAGCTGCTGACTGAGCAGGCTGCCCTGCTGGAGCGTCTGCTGCAGAATGCTGGGGTCAATCTGGAGAGAAAACAGGTGCCCGTGATGCCAGGTGTGTGCCCACGTGGGACCCTGACCGATCAGAGCCCGGGGCGCCCGGCGAGCGGCCCACCTGTAACGTGATGTTATTGATGCTGGAGGCGTCGATCCCAGAGATCTGAACGTTCGGCCCGACCAAGTTAGCGGCCAGCTGTAACTGGATGCCCTCCAGGCTGGCGAGGCTCCCGTCGGTCACGGACACCGTCCAGTCCCCAGCAGCTGTGGAGGAAGAGCATGGCAGTGACGGCTCATCCCAGACACTTCTTAGGAAGAAACAAAACACAACCCCTCACCCTCATTCAGGAACTTTTGCGTACGTGGTTTTATCTGTATGTGGACAAGCTGTGGCTTGTGAGAACGAGTGTCGCCACCACACGCACAATCATCTAATCCGACCAACACGTAGCGCCCGCTGAAGTCGGTCACGTCACCCTTTTAAACACACCAGGAAACTAGGCTCGAAGAGATCACACCGACTGGCTTAGGGTCTAACACACCAACCAACAGCTGCGTTACATCTTTAGTGGCCCCGCAGGTCACACACAGCAAGGGACCCAGGAGACTAGTCTGCGAGCTGCGACACTCACCCTGTATTTGTAAGAAGTGCACCACAAACCCGGATGGCTGAAAGCTCACGCTTTCCAGCCCTGATGACGCAAGAGCGACCAGAGACCTGCAGGGCATCACACACAGCCTGGGACAGGGGTCACCGGTCCCACGCGTCACCACCACGCCGGTGAGGAGGTGGAGCAAGGGGGGCATGCCAACCCGGGAACAGCAGCTCAAACACGGACGTGTTCAAGCGGATGCCGTGGCGGGAAGGCCAGGGACGAAGGGCAACGCCTCTGAAGATCGAAATGTACGTTTTCCCACCCGCCTCACACAGGCAGACCTCGAGGGAGAGAAGGGCCCGGCGCAGACGGACGCAGCCCCGCGGCACACGGGCGCCGTCCGGGCCCCAGCCCCGCGCTTACCTGGCACGGAGGCGGGCAGGACGGCCTGGCCCACCAGCCCTTGCGGAAGCACGTTCTGATCGAACTGTCCCGTGAGCACGGAGTTGTTGACGACGAACACGCCGGGGTCGGCGGACGACGGGCTGAGCAGGCTCAGGGGCTGCAGCCCCTCCGGCGGGCTCCGGGCCGCGGGCTTCCTGGCCTTCTTCGGGTCGGGCTTGTAATGGAACTGCATGTGCGTCTTCCTGCGGCCCGACGTGCGGAAGCGCAGCTCGCAGTGCGGACACTTGAAGGGCTTGGCGCCGGTGTGCAGGCGCATGTGCACCTTCAGGCTCCCCTTGGTGGAGAAGGCGTTGCTGCACACGTGGCAGCTGAAGAGCTTCTGACCTGCGGGAAGGCCCAGGGTCAGTGGGCCCGCGGGCCACGCCACGTGCGCAGGGCCAGGCCGACGGGCCCAGGCACTGTAAGGAGGCCCCTGGTCTGCGGTGCTGCTGTGGGGGTCCGCGGAGAGCCCGCCAGGGTCTGAGTCTAGGACCCACGGCACCTGGGCGCCCGCCCCGCCTCTCCCTGACAGGACCCGGGTGGTGTCGCTGAGCAGCTCCGCCCCGTGGCCCCGGCACCTGCCCCTCAGCTTACAAAGGGCACCTATACGCGACAGCCCGTCCCACCTCCTTTCCGCAGGGGGGCCCCAGGGACACCCGCACAGTGGGGAGCACCTGGAGGATGAGGTCTGGGTGCGGAGCCGTGGCTGTGGATCACATGTCAGCCCCTGGGACTCTGCGCCCAGGGTGTGATGAAGGCCGGGGAGGTGACCTAAGGACCTGGCCACACCCCTCCCCGGCCCTGGAGAGGCTGGGGGGACAGAAGTGTCCTGGTGTTCTGTTTCCCTCTACTTCTCCCCAAAACAATGCCGACTTCTATGTCACCAGGCAGGCACCCTGGGACTAGGGAGGCCAGGAGTCCAGCCCTGCTTGGGGCCGCAGAGATCATGGGGCGGGGGAGGGAGGGGGGAGCCCAGACTGCAGGGGGGCCTGGAATGTATCTCTCTCAGAGACTTTTCTTCCTGAGCCTCATGCACAGGGGCCAACCCAGGATGCCGGTGTGTGTGAGCCATCGTGAACACCACCGGCACTGGCCCAGGGAGGGCCCCTCCTGGCCCAAAGGCGCAGCGCCTAACGAAGCAGCCGAAACGCTGCCCACAGGAGAGCGTGCGCTCCGTGCCTGTGCTGCCAGCACCCTGTCAGAAAGGAATCACAGGGCTTTACGTCAATGTGTGACATTCCTTCGTACATTTTTGGTCAACTCTGCTGGGAAGCAAACACTAGGAACAAAAATCAGTTTCATAATCATCACCCTGTGAGTCACATGAGCAACGCTTCCGCTAATTGAGAGTACGCCACGTGCCACTGCCCAGCGACAAGAGAGGCTCCGAGGTGACACGGGCCTCTGACCCGCCGAGGCGCGGGCTGCCCCTGAACCGCCGGGACCCCGGGGGCAGAGCAGGCAGCAGGGCCTCAATGTGCTTTAATTCGGACAATTAGCTTCACTTCCTCAAATGAGATGAAGAAAAAATGGCCACTGGGAATCGTACATAGATGTTTTTCCTGTATAAGATTCCCTCCCACCTAAGAATTGTTACCTGGTAACTATAATCAGCTTGACTAAATCACCAGTTCTTGTAAAACCTCAACAAACCAAAATTCTCTGGCCTGAGTGAGACTAAGAAATAATTTTCTTTATAAAGGTATTCAAGACTCAGGAAGAACACTGACAGCTGACAGCCTGGCATCGGAGGCCGGGCTCCTTTTCCTCAGTGTTTTCTGGGTCATTTCTCCCAAGTCAGGACTCAAAATTCCTTTTATACCCATTTCTTCACGGTCCCTGACTTGTAAGCTTTCCATGATCTTGGAAGTATTTTTGTGTGCAAATAACTAACGCCATCGGGGTGCCTGGGGCGCAGCCAGTTGAGCGGCTGACACCGGTTTCAGCTCAGGTCATGATCTCGAGGGTCGTTATTTCGAGCCCCATGGCGGGCTCTGCGCTGGCAGCTCAGCACCCAATCGGGACTGTCTGCGTGTCTCTCTCTCCCTCCCCTGCTCACTCTTTCTCTCTCAACACAAACAAAGGCACGTTTAAAAGTCCCTGGGTAGGAAGCGCCATCCCAGGGTGCCGAGCGGGAGCGGAGCGCTGTGCGTACCTGTGTGCGTCTTCACGTGGCAGTCCAGGGTCGACTTCACCGTGAAGCTCTTCCCGCATTCGTCACACTTATATGGCTTCTCTCCGGTGTGGATCCGCACGTGCCTGACCAGAAAGCACTGACAGGTAAGTGTTTTTACTTTTAATTTTATACACATTGACAAGCAACCTCGTGATTTTAAATTTGTAACTATCCATGCACATAAAAAACACGTTAGTACGGGCTGAATAAATGTGGCCAAATAAAACAGCAGAAACAAAACCCAGAAGCAAACAAAAACATCTGCAAGATAGAGGAACACAGGGCTAACGGTTCTTAAACCAGACTTGCTACAAACCAGCCTGAGACCAGAACCACCACAGCGAAGCAGGGACGAGGCACGGGCCGCTAAGAGATGAAACACAGCCCAAGGCCACGTGACAGGGCGCACCCCTACTCAGAATTTAAGGAGAGCTCTCATTCTGCCAGCAGGCGGAGGGGCCTGGGGGCAGGGCAGAGCGGGGGCCGGCCGGCAGCAGGGGCCCGTCACCCACGTGGGCACCCCCGGAAGTGCTCCCTGGGACTGGGCAGGGGAAGCGAGCCACGAAAGAGACGCCGGCGTCCCCTGCAGCAGCACGCGTCGCTGCGCAGAAGAACGTGGCAGGTGTGCAGGCGCCGACAAGGAAGGGGGTCTACGACTCCATGTGTAAAAACTATACGAAAAATAAAGCTCTAGAACTTAATGGTGACACACGGACGTTTCTGGAAAACAGAATAAGAACCAGCTGGCAGGGTGTCTCTGGGGGGCAGGAAGGACTACTTCTCACTGGACAGTCTCCTGGGATGTGCATTTCTTTGGTTTTTGCTTCATCACATGACCTGGTCCTCTCCCCCCGGAATGCTCTGCTGCCTTCCCCCCACCTCCTCGCACCTGACCTCCAGGTGCCCAGAAGGGACACTGCACACACTCTCGCCCCGGCCTGAGCCCACACCCCTGCTCCCCACACCCCAGCACCCCTGGGGGTAAGGACACCCCTGAGGCTGTTTGCAAATGTACAAAGCTTAGCACCATGTCGTCTTCAAGAAATAATTCATTTTCTTTTCTTTTCAACTAGAGCAGCCCCGTCTCCACAAGAGCACAGTCCAAGACGCCGGGACGCCGGAAAGTGCACGTGTACCCAACCCAGTGTACCGTTCATGCCTGCACGTGAGACACATCGTGGGATTAAGGCCGACTGAGGCTGAAGCCGACCACGAGACGCTGCGGTGTGAGTTAAAACGCCGTACTGTGCTGCGCCCCCTCCTTCCCGTGAGGAGGGGAGATGATGAAATGTCCACGGGAGATGACGGCAGGTGACAGACATGGGCACCCGACACAGCCCAGGAGGACGGCCACCCACTTTGGGCCACGGCTGACCTCGGGGAATGTGCTGAAACCGCGGAGGAGGGGCCGCCGCACCCCAATGGCACAGAAATGAGGAGCAAACTCCTCTCCCAACAACCTTCGAATGAGCTTCAGGGAAGCCACAAAACCCACACGGGCTTCCAGCCTCCACGCAGGATGCCACTCAGCCCTCAAGAGGCTCCGGCTCCGACAGCACGGCCCACGGCCCCCGGGGACCCGCCTCCCGAGCCCGCACGCGGCACCGCGGCCTCACCTCACGAGGTCGCTGGGCTTCTTGAAGCTCTTGGGGCAGTAGGAACAGCAGTTGGCGAACTTGGGCTCGGCCTCCAGCTCCGCCTGCCTGTCCTTCATCTCGCTGACACGGTCCTTCTCAGCCGCCGACTGCACCAGCACCTGCTCGGACACCGTCGCGCTTTCCTGTGGCCGGATTTTGGCCAGCTGCGCCGTCTCCTCCTCCGTGAAAGTGATGACCTCGGGACGAGCCTTCCGGGACGGGTTTCGCTCGGGGTTTTCTTCCTCTTCCTCCGCACACATGTCTAAACAGGACAGGACAGGGACTGAATCCTAATAAAAATGTAGGTTTTCACAAAACAGGTAAATTAAAACTAAACGTGTATGTCGGGTCAGAGCGCATCACTCGGTGCAGCTCTGTCAGTCCGGGGCAGGCCTAGCAGGGTCCCTGGGAGGAAGGGGCCTGGTGCTCACGGCAAGGACTCAGCGCCGAGGACCAGCGGCGGAGAGCTCCGACCCCGTGCGCGTCCACACGGCCACCGGCGTTCCTAAGCGCAGATGCTCGCTAACGTGGGCAAAAGCTGATGTATCGTCACGTAAAGAACATCAGCAGAGCCCAAGGCAGAAGACCAAAGATAAATTAGCAAAAAGGCCCTAACTAAACAAGAAGAAGGTGCTTTTAAAACCCAACAGAAGGAAAAGAGCTGGTTGGGAGGGAGAGGCCAGAAGTGCCAAGATGCCTAACATATAAAAGAATAAAGGAATAAAGACTCAACAGCCACACCGACTAGCCAAACGGACAGCAGCCAACACCACATTAGTGATAAAAACTAACTAGATGCCTCGTCGGTTATAAAGGGAGGGGAGGGAGGAACAGGAGGAGAGAAGGAAGAGAGAGGCCCGGGGAGGGCGAGGGAAGATGGGCTGCAGAGGAGAGAACAAGGTCTGGAACGATTCGGGGGCAGCAGGGTGGAGACGGCGGCCCCATCAGCGCGGACAACAACGTGCGGAGAGAACCGGCTCAAACACTGAAGTACCAGGAACCCCAGCGCCATGGCAGAGCCACTGGCGGGAAACGGTGTGCGACACGGGGTGCTGTGCATGGAAGAGACAGGATCTGACGGCGTCGGCCACACAGCCGTCCCGTCCCAACACCGTCAGCGGGTCAGGCCCCTACCACGTGGCTCTGGGTTCGGGTAAAAGACACCAAAGTGGGAGGCTGGCGCTGTGTGACGGGAGGAGGTCGGAACGGTCAACACTCAGCGGCCTGCCGTAGAGACCAGAGCAGCGGTCCGCAGCGGACAGGTCGGCGTTTTTATCATCCCGGTGGGTTAGGAACATTTGAAAAGACGTTTTCCCCAAACCAGAGGACAGCGCTCCAGTGCTCACTGCCCCGCGGAGCTGCCGGGGACAACCGTGACCTCGGGGCAGCTGAACACGGAGCAGACAGGGGCCGCTAGCCCGTGTGACGGCTGCGGACGCGCCCCCTCCCGTCACGCTCCCCCGGGGACACAGAGCACCGACTGAGCCGTGTGGACGCGCCGCTGTGGGAGGTGCTACGAGGAACGGGTCTCACCAGCGCGGATCAGGGGCCCTACGGGGACCCAGCCCACTCCCGCGGGGCCGATTAGTGGACTGTGGGAGTCAGTGACAGAGTCTGACGGAGGGACGTGCGCGCAGGCGGGGATGGGACGCACACCTGTGCTCTGGACCAAACTCGCCCGCGATGGGAGCACGAGCCCCTCCCCGGTGGGAAACTGCCCCTCCACCCGCGAGCACGGCCGCCCTGTTCCCTCTCTGCACCTTGTTTCCAGGGCACACGCGCTGTGGCCGTCAGAGAGGGAACAGGTGGGGGGCTCTGCATCCGGGCCACTCCCCCCCCCCCCCCCGCAGGGGCCAGTACCTCCTCCGTCCGCGTCCCCCGGGGCTGGCGCGGCGGACGGCGCGGCCTGGTGCCTCTTCATGTGCTTCTTGCAGTGGACGGCGGAGCGGAAGCCCTGCTCGCAGAACGGACACTTGTAGGGCTTCGCGCTCATGTGCGTGGCCGTGTGCCGCGTGAGGCTGCCGTTGGTCGTGAACGAGGCGCTGCAGACGCTGCAGCTGAACGCCTTCACTCCTGTGACAACAGACAGCCGCTGAACCCCGCACGCCACCACCTCGCGATCCTGTGTCGTCGAAGGCAAACAAGACACGTTCTGGGAGCATCAAAACCGGCGCCTCTGTCCCCTGGCCTGGTGCCAGGACCGGGACACCGAGAGCGTGTCTTCCTACTGACTCACTCAGGTGAAGACGGCCGCCGAGAGCATGTGGCCGTCCTGTGCCAAGTCCTCTGCGCCCCCCGGCCCTGCTACACCGGCGGGCCATGTGCTGCGGGCCGCACACCTGTCTCCTCGTCCGCACCACGTGGTGGGGGCCCAAACCCCTCCAGGCAGCCTCACCTGCCACAGGGCCCCTGACCCCGCCCCGCACTGAGGGCACGGGGCCCCCCGACCCTGCCCCGCACTGAGGGCACGGGGCCCCCCAACCCTGCCCCGCACTGAGGGCACGGGGCCCCCCCGACCCTGCCCCGCACTGAGGGCACGGGGCCCCCGACCCTGCCCTGCACTGAGGGCATGGGGCCCCTACCCCTGCTCCGCACTGAGGGCACGGGCCCCCCAACCCTGCCCTGCACTGAGGGCACGGGGCCCCCCGACCCTGCCCTGCACTGAGGGCACGGGGCCCCCCGACCCCGCTCCGCACTGAGGGCATGGGGCCCCCCACCCTGTTGAGCACTGAAGGCACAGGGCTAATCAGCCACTGCTCCTGCCAGGAGCCCCCCAGGCTGCTCTCTGCTACGGAGACGGCGGGCTCCTCAGCAGGGCTCCGGACTCTGCCCTCCCCCCGTCTTCCCTGCGCCCACTCACTTCGCTAAATCACTCCCTAGCCTCCCCCTGTGCACTAGCCCTGCACGGCCTCCCTCGTTCTGTCTGTATGTTTGTATTTTCAAATAAAGCCTTATACAGAATATACAGACATGCAACAGATATACTGATATACAAAGTAAAAATATGAAACTTATTAAATATATTTAAAACATATTTAACTGCAAATCATAAAGAACTTATTTTTAAAACTCCTTAAATAATGCAATAAGTTTGCAAATGATCTAAGAAACGACATAGGATTAGAAGCGCCACCTCTCAACACGCGTGAGAAGACACCCCAAGCCACGAGTCCCTGGGGAGCCCCAACCAAAGTCACAGTTAGACGCCACCACACCTCCCCGGGCGGTCATGTGTTGACTTGAGTGTGAAATCAAACCTGGTCCATTGCTGGTGGAAAACAAAACAGTGCAGCCACTTTGGAAAACGGCCCCATCAACTCAAAGGGTTACACAGAGTTATCATGGGACCAAGCAGTTTCGCTCGTGAACAGAGAAGTGGAAACATACGTCCACACAAAATGTCCGCAGGCGCTCACAGACAACCGAGTCCTAGGGGCACGAGGGCGGAGGCGCACAGAGCTGACACCCGCTCCCGTGTGGACGGACCCCCAGGCTCGGGGCAGGAGCCCGGCTCGTCTCCCTCCACCTGCACGGATGTCCCGAGCAGGCCACCGCCCCGGAGCAGGCGCCTGGTGGCCTGGGCCCGGGGGACACAGGCCGTGACTGCGGCAGGCGCAGAGCGTCTCTGGGCCGGGAGGCCCACGCTCTAGGGTCAGGCGGGGCGACGGCGGCACCCCTGCACGAGCACACGGAAAACCACCAACCCCGGGCGCGAGGCAGACAGTGACCTGTGTGTGTCTTCTCGTGAGACTTGAGAACGCCCGAGGACACGAAGCCGCGGCCACAGAGCTTGCACTTGTAGGGCTTCTCCCCCGTGTGGGACCGCACGTGCTGCTTCAGGTGGCTGGACTTCTTGAAGCCTTTGTGGCAGTACTCACACCTGTGGACACAGCGCAGAGAGCAGAGCGCACTGAGACCGCGGACCGAGACGGGAAGGAGACCCATCTCCACCGGCGATCGTGGAGCGTCAGGAGTAACTGGTACAGAAACTGTCACATTGGATCAAATTCTGCTCAGAGGGTCTGCGGTCTCACACAGGTTTTATTATTTCAATATTGGCAAACCCCATACCAATACCCCACAGGCATAATATTTGATTATTCAGAAACGCTTCCTTTATACATAACAGGAAAATACTGATCATGTATTATTTTCCTTACTAAGTCTAACGAGACACTGTGGAACCTTCCATTGCTTCCGGGTCGGAACCACTCCTGAACCTACACACTTGGAAATGCCAGTTCATACACTCTTTTGGTTTATGAAATACTTTACAAAACACATTTCCCTACGCCTATTTTGAATAAAGTGAAGTGTACAGTATTATTTTCTCCTAAGTTGTTACAGAATGTATCAAAATTACTTCAAGGATGAAATAGCTATAAATTTCTAAATTCTTATTCACATTTTACTAAGAACTTAAAAAAAAGATTTAGGAAGCTTCCTCTACTCTATTTCCCCAGCGTTTCCATCTCTAAGTTTGACCCTGCGCAGGACCCCAGCCACGTCCTGCACCCGGCCCTCCAGGGCCAGGCGTCTGCACAGGCACAGGGACCACCCTCTAGTGCCCGCACTGATCTAAAGACGGGCCAACACAGATATGGTTCCCAAGGTCACTGTGGGACACGCCCATTAAAACCAGAAAAGCAAGTGAACAGCATTCACCAACCGACGGGAGAAAGCCAATCCTGCCATGAGGTCAGGCCCATCATGGCGCGGCCAAGGAGAATCCTCCACGTGCAGAACTGAGCCACGAATCCACATGACGGGTGCGGACTGCACCAGAACAGCACTTCAGTCGTATGGACAACCACCTGCCCTCAGAGAACCATCTGGAGCCAGGCCGTCACAGCCACCGGCCGCGCTCCTGCCCCAGGACCAGCCTCCATCCACATGGAGACGGGACCCTTCTCTGCCTGTGAAAGGCCACCTCCCCTCGCCTCACGGTCCCGGCACGTGTGTGACACCAGCCTGTGTCATAGAGGCTAACACGGGGGTGGCGAGCCGTCTGTAGGAGCGCGCCCGGGCGGGGGACGGTGAGCAGATGCCGGAGGACGCCTGCGGCCCCAAGACAGTGTCCACGGAAACATCTCCTCTGAGGCCACGCGCCTAGGAAGCCCCTCGGGGTGCTCTGCCCTCTGCCTAGTCACACTGACAGGGCGAGAGGAAAAGTATAAGGAAATGTCAGGCTATGGTTCACATTTCTGAACGTGCTGGGGGCGGAGCCCTGACGTCCTCGAGAATCCAATGAAAGCAACATACCCTCTACTCAAACAATCACACACAGACACCTTGAGGCAGGTCTGTCTCCACCACCCGCATCGTGACATGCCCTCCAAGAGTGCATCCTTGAAGGCCCTTCCTTTCTTTACAGACCGGCACCTCCCTGGCTCAACACGCACAGCTGCACCTAGACCCCTCCCTCCATCCCAGCCCTGAGGACCCACCCTGCTCCCTGGAACCAGCCCTGACGACCCGCCCCTCTTCTACCAGCCCCGATGGCACAAAACCAAGTCTTGCTCTTTGCGGCATGCCTGCTCCCCAAGGGTGGCCCCTTTCTAGGGGCAGTGACTTCACCCTCCCGGCTCAGAGGTCAGGGTCCCAGAGGCTGTCTTCAGCCCCTCCCCGCCTCCCACACCTTCACCTGTTGTAAGTCCCGTGGGTCCCACCTCCTGAATGGATCCGGAATCTACGACCTGGCCCAGGACAGCAGCACCCGCCTCTCCCATCGGCTGCCACCCAGCACCTCTCCTGCTCTCTCAGTCCCCATCTGCCATGTGCCTCGCCCACCCACCTTGCTATCATTCCACTAGAATGTCAACTCCTAAGGACTGAAGGTTTTCTTCTGTTTTGCTCACTAATCTAGCAGGTCCTTAATAAACACTGAATAAATGCAGGAATGATGCGATGCTACGAGTCCTGGAGAACCAAGCAGACATCACAAAGGGATGAGGAGAAAACATCAATCAGAGTAAAATCACTTAAAAAGACCAATGTAAAATCCCACTGAAACATCAGCAAGTGGACACTGGCTGAATAGATCAAAGTGTGAATAAAACAGGAGAGACTCAGAAATCCTGAGCCCATCTCTGTGTCTCTCTCTCGGAACCCACGGATCCCCAAATTAGGAACCAGTGCTAGAACACAGTGCTGGATTTGCAAGTTCATGAAGATCTCAGGACAATACACTCCCAAAGGTAAAGAAAAATCTCCTGTATAAAAACACCAGTTCAAGGTGCTTGAGGTCACGCATGAACAACAAAACCTACGGAAATGGCCGAGCGAAGTTACTGGGCCTCTCGCACGTTACAGGCTTAATGAGGTTGGAAAATCTTAGCCATGTTCAAAGACCTCAATTAAGGCTGCTCATTTGAGTAACTATAGGGGCGCCTGGGTGGCTCAGTCAGTTGAGTGTCCAGCTTCGGCTCAGGTCATGATCTCACAGTTCGTGGGTTCGAGCCTTGCGTCGGGTCTGTGCTGACAGCCCAGAGCCTGGAACCTGCCTCAGATTCTGTGTCTCCCTCTCTCTGCCCACCCCCCACCCCCCAGCTCATGCCCTGTTTCTCTCTGTCTCAATAATAAATAAACAAAAAAAAATTAAGAGTAACTGTAAAATATATTTTTGGTTAAATGACTCTGGAAAAAGTTTAGACTTTCTAAAGTATTTTGGGCAAATAAAATTACTAAAATACAATAAAGACAAGACTATCTCTACAAAGACAACACTCCTATTCAATCGAACACAAGCCTGTTTCTCTTGTTCACAGTGACGTCCCAGCCGTGCGAGCCGGGCCACGCCTGCGCTCCGCGCACACCGCTGAGGGGGCGGAAGCACGAGGAAACGAACACGGAACGTGAACGCGGTCTGGGCGTGCTGCTTTGCCCTGGCAGACGCAGCACGCGAGGAGCCCTGCACGAGGAGACACAAAAACTGAAGTTCTTTCTGCAAACACGGTCACGGCGGCTCTCGGGGTGAGGGGACGCCACGGCAGAGCAGGTGAGATGCACAGGCGGCGGTGGCCAGCAGCTAGCCGTAGAAATTTTAGCAGGCTGACCTCTGTGGCCTCGGATCCTCTAGTCATAATAAAACGGGGATGACAGTGGAGCCCAGTGGCAGAGGTGTTGGGTTGAATCGCAAGGCCCTCCGAAGGGTGAAGCCCGCGCCGGCCGCCGTGCACAGACAGTACCTGTAGGCGCGCCGGCTCTGGTCCTCCCGGGCCTCCAGGAACTGCGGACGCGGAGTCTGCAGGTCCAGCTCCTCCTGGGACGGCTCCTGGATCAAACGAGTTGTCTGAAATTTAGCACAAGAATAAGGCAGACTAAGGAGTTACCTGTGTGTAAATGCAAAGCAACCGACGACCGAGGATATGAGGCTTTGTCAGTGCAGAGTCAAAGCAGGGACACGAAGCGGCTCCACTAGATTAATAATAAACAGCACCCAGGGGCGCCTGGGTGGGTGCTGGTTGGGCCTCTGACCTCGGCTCAGATCACGATCTGTGGGTTCGAGCCCCGCATCAGGCTCTGTGCTGACAGCTGGGAGCCTGGAGCTGCTTCAGATTCTGTGTCTCCCTCTCTCTCTGCCCCTCCCCTGCTGATGTTTCCCAAAAATAAACATTTTCAAAAAAAAATTCATATCTATTTTAGTAAATAACTATTTTCTGTTACTTTGCTTTAATACGTTTATTATATAATAAAATATTTTTAAAGGTTAGCTAAGCATGAAATTGTTGATCTCTCCATATTGTTTACAATTATTAATAAGAGGCAGCTCATCTGCTCCCGTGTTACTGAGAATGAGTAACCCCACTGCCTCCTCAGCATGGCACCGCCGGGAGATGCGGCACCGCGTTCTCCACTCCCAGCTCCTCCCCGGACGCAGCACCCGGGTCACGGGCTTTCGAAGCTCCGAAGAAGTGCCCTGAGCTGCCCCCTGGAGGCTCCGGGCCCACCACCACCACCCGGGGAAGCGACCCACGGGGGCTGCAATTGTTTTCAAAGCGGCCTTCACAGAAAGAGGACCGACTGGATGATCACTTCCTTCACTATTGAAAAAGTTCCAAAAACGGAAAAAATCAAAACTTTAAATGTCTCCAATTAGACTGAGTAAAACTTCTTTTTTTTAATTTTTTGGTTTATTCTTGAGAGAGGGGGACAGAGCATGAGCAGGGTGGTGGGGAGGACACAGAATCAGAAGCAGCTCCAGGTTCTGAGACATCAGCACAGAGCTCGATGTGGGGCTCAAACCCATGAACCACGAGATCATGACCTGAGCCGAAGTC
Source organism: Mungos mungo (assembly GCA_004023785.1). Lineage (NCBI taxonomy): Eukaryota > Metazoa > Chordata > Mammalia > Carnivora > Herpestidae > Mungos > Mungos mungo. The sequence goes on from PISW01010765.1 coordinate 26,158, forward strand.
GGACACTTAACCGACTGAGCCACCAGACGCCTCTGAGTAAAGCTTTTAAATGATGCATTTAAATATTGACTTTTAGTACATCAACGTCCCCTGCACTTCCATTTTGCGATGTGAGAGTCAGCAATTAAACACACGTAACTTTTGTCACGAACACAACACAACACCCTTCACATGTTACCACACTACACGGCACTGTCGTTCCTGACTTCTGACCAAGAAGTTTTGTAAAATCCCATGTCACGGGACCGAGAGCCTCAGTAAAGTGTATGCGTTTTCAGGGAGAAGACAGTCCCCCGCTGCACGTTTTGGCTTCACGGGCGACGCGACTCGGTCAGGACACACACGGCCCTGGAGGTGGGCACGCCCGCAGGGTTACAGGGCCTGAGGGAGGCGGCGCCGGGCACGCGCACACTCACCACGGCGACGGCGTCGGGGCCGGGCCCGGGCAGCAGGCCCTGCTGGCGGAAGCTGGCGGCCAGGGCCTGCGACTCCAGCGCGCTGGAGGCCTGCAGCTGCTGCACGGGCGTGAGCGCGGGCGGCTGGCCGTACGGGTCCGCCCCGGGAAAGCCTGGAACGGGTCAGAGAACACGAGTCCTGTGAGGCCCACGGAAGAGCTGGTCTTACACAAGAAGGAGTCTGAAGGGACGGTCCCACCTTCCGGGACAGAACAAGGGCTGGCCGCCGTGGGCAGGCGCTGGGGACAGGACTGCGCCCCGAACACGACCCTCCACGTGGCGCCCCAGACGCTCTCCGCTCAGTCACCGCGGCTCAGCCGCGAGCCACCAGCAGAATGGTCACTGAAGACGCCTCCCAGACAACTGAACAGCCCCATGCAGCACACGCACACGCGCGCACACACGTGATCCATGCAGAAAGCTGTCAGTTTGAAACCACAAACTTCACCAACTTCAGAAGGGCCTTAAAACAAACTCCCAAGGCTGCGGGGCAGCGCACTGACCCTGCGACAGGCTGGCCGGCTCGAAGGACTGCGGTGGGACCCGCTCTTCAAACTGGTCCACGGGCGCAGGCAGGGCGGGCGGCGGGGCCACGAACCCATCTGAGGTAGAGATGCAAACACAGGGAAGGCCGTGAACTCCAAGTCATTTCAGATCTACCCATCTGTCCAAAAGGATACTTCAGTGAGTTTTCAAAACGAGCCTCCTTGTTTGGGAAAGACAGCAGGAAGGACAGACACACGTGTAAATACACATACAACACAAAACACCACGTAGGTCCACAGACACCACAGTGCAGGCATCACCTTGTACTAGCAGAACACCGCTTCAGTTTGCCCTAAAACTCAGGCATTCTTATACTGGGACAATATCATAAATGCAATTACATTCAATCACTATTTAAAACCTTTCTTCCAGGGCGCTTGGGAGGCTCAGTCAGTTAAGCACCCGACTCTTCATTTCAGCTCAGGTCATGATCTCACAGGTCGTGAGCTCGAGCCCCATACTGGCTCTGTGCTGGCAGCGTGGAGTCCCCTTGGGATTCTCTCTCTCACCCACTCTCTCTCTGCCCCTCCCTTACTTGTGCGGTCTCTCTCCCAAAATAAATAAGCAAACTTAAAAAACTATATTAAAATAATGTTTTGGATATGCATTGTTCCGGGCAACCGGAGGCTAAAAAGCACAAAACCCTGTCCATAGACAGAATGCACCTGGGACCCCATGACACCGAAAGTAAACTGGCCGGGAACGGTCAGGGACGTATGAGACAAGGAGGCTGGGCCGGCCACGAACCGTGTCACCGAGCTCACGGTCTACGGCTGAGCTGACCTCCCTTTGCAGGAAGACCCTACGGATGAAGAGACCGACCCGCTGGGCCAGGGCTCCAACCCCCTTGCAGATGCGCGATGACTCGGAGCCACACCGGAGTGTGAGCCAGGCGTTTGGGGTGCAGTCAGAATGCACGCCTACTCACAACGAAGGCCCCTCTCGACACCCGAAGGGGTCCAAGTGCCTAGGAGCCACGTGTGTGGAGGGTCCTGGCTCTGGAATCCTAGGTCACAACAGACCCGCTTGGGCTCACACACACACAAACTGGGACTGGAACCCTCGAGGATGAGAGGCCCCAGTACAGACTGGAGGGGTATGAGCGGCGGATTCTACACGTCAGAATTCTGGAATATTTGCCTTCATCTGCTTCCAGAGGCTGGTGCGTCAGCTGCTGACCAAGCCCCGCGTCCTCCGTGCGCACCACCGCCGGCGGCTCCAGGTCCAGCATGGCCTCGGGGTTCGCGGGGCCGGCAGCCGCCTGCCGCAGCTCCTCGCTCTCGATCTCCACCTGCATGTGCGTCGTGGCGTGCACGCTCTGCTGGTCCCCGGGGCTGCCGTCGTCCACGGGCGCGGCCTGCTGGTGCTGCTGCAGCTGCTGGGCGAGCTCGTACCTGCGGGACAGCAGGGAGAGGCCGCGCTCAGGGGCTGCCGGGGAGCGCTGCGGGAGGGACCGCGTGCGCCCCAACTCGTTAACTATATTCCAAAATATTACTTCACTCGGAAGCCACAGAGGCGATCCAGTTCACGTTAAATACTAGTACCAGCTCTGGAGAAAGAAAACCACGTTCCCTGCACTTCAAGCATCTCATGGGCCGCAGGGACGTGAAGGCAGCGAAGAGGACGGAGGAGAACACGCATCAGAAGAGTTAAAACTTTTAAACAGAATTCAAAAGATACCGTATGTTTCACAGTAAAACTGTCCCAGTGCAGATTCTGCAAGGAGTTCAAGTTTTCAGAAAAAGAACTGGACGAAGTAAGATCGCGCCTCGATGGACAGATTTCAGTATTATAAACCAACGTGGTGCGCAGGCGAGGGCCCGAGGGCCGTAGCCGGCCGGCCACACCGTCGGGGCCACGGGCATCTCCCAGGACCCACACGTGACACAGCACAGATGACGAGGTGTGTGTGCAGCTACTTTATTCTGCAGAACCTGTATTCATGTTAATGCTGCTCTTACGTACAGTAAACACACCCGGGACGTTCCCACCAAGGTCAACAATTTATCTTTCAAAGAGAAAAATGAAGGAGGAATTCAGTGAGTGGATCAAAGAACTTAAAAAACCCAGCGGAGCAACTGCCTGACTCACAGGCTGGACAACACCTCGGACGCGCTCAGTCTGTCCACGACGCCAGGGTCAGAGCAGACACGCTCCCCCGCCTGCCCGGTTCCAGAATCTCATGAATCCGCCTCCTTGGAATTCCATTCTTAGTTCCAAACAAACTCTGCCTGCTTCGTTTTCTAATATCCGAACGAGTCCCTTCTCAACTACGTTCACGGAGGACGGGGAACCGACTGGCGTAAGAACAGCCCAGTACGAGCCAAGCGCGGCCTCAGCTTTACGGCCACGTGGCTCTCCTGTCACTCCTTGGAGGGCCAAAGTGTGTCTCGAGCGTGACTTCTGTACCTTTCCTGCTTCCTGTACGTTTGCCTTCAACACGTACTGTTGAGGCAGGTGTACCGGGCATTTCAGGAACTCCCAACACTTCAACGGGCTGAAACACTGGAGCCACAGGCTGCCTGCAGGGGGTTCCGACGGGCAGCCTGCAAGACGAGCACAGCGGCCCTGAGGCTGTCACCTCCACGTCAACAATCCTCTCCTCCAGGGACTGTGGCCTGTGTCGCAGCATAACCGGGACAAGCAGTGGCCGACGCGGCACTCCCACTAAGAGAGGTGACCCAGCTAGACAGCCGACCCACTTCCCAGAAATTCTACCACTGGCCGTCGAGTCCACCAAGGCCTTCGACGTGGACCCCCACGCTACCTCGGCCTGAGCGCCTGGCGGAGACAAAGAATTCTCCAGGTGGAGCCCGAGCTCTATCCTGTTAGCCGCCCGCACGGCCGCCAGGGAGCACGATACCCGGAACACCCACGCACCACCCGTCCCCCAGTTCAAAGCACATCATTTAGTCCCTAAAATGAGGAAATACAAGCTGGATGTGAAACTGGCCAGCACCACCACTATCATATGCCCTGGGATAGTCTCGAGAAGCAGTTAAACTTGGCAACTTGGTAAGAACTGTGCCAAAATCAAAGAAGACAGTGTTTCCTCGTCCCCCGTGCTTTGGCACCCCCAGGGCTAATGCCAAACAACCGTGTCCCACAACCCGCTTATTCTAACATGTGGGGTTTGGTTTTGCTGGTAACACCAAGCAGAGATATCTGGGTGAAAATACCGTCCACGAGGAAATGTTCTGGGGCAGAAGCTGCAACGCTCCTTTACAGTGGACCTAGCGACTTCCTTCCAAAGTCCCCTGGGGTGCGGTCCCCTCGTCCGGGCGTCCTAGTACAGCACGGAATACCGTGGCTTCACAGAGACACCTGCGAGTGAGCTCCAGACACAGCCACACATGCACCTGTGCCGGGGCTTCTCGGCTCGCCTCCATTTAGAGAGCCGAGTGCCCTCGACTCCGATACAAATGTGCGTCACCTTTAAGGACAGATGTGTGTGACAGCTAAAACATAGAAATTACAAAGCGTTTAGCTCAATACACACTACTTCAATATTGTAGTAAAAGCAGAAGTGTTACGGTTTTGAGCGTGTGGCCCTTAGACAATGACATAAGACTTCAGTCCATACGCCTCAAGCTAGAAGTAATAACACAGGAAACGGAGACAATTATTTCGTAAAACCACTCTGTACGCCCACCTGGGAATTACAGGTAACTGGCAGGGACCACCTGGATGATACCTACCTATGGGTCTTCATGTGCTTTTTGCAGTTCAGCGAGGTCTTGAACGTCTTCTGGCAGTAGGGACACATGTAAGGGCGGAGGTCGTTGTGGATGCCCATGTGGCGCCGCAGGCTGCCCCCGGTGGTGAAAGCTCCGTTACATATCAGACACTTGAACGACTTGACCCCCGTGTGCGTGCGGACGTGGGCTTTGAGCACCCCGGCGGAAACAAAGCCTCTGCCACACTGAGAACACTTAAAAGGCTTCTCACCTGTGTGCGATCTGAAAAGAGCACAAACGGGACTGAGGAGACAGCGCTGTACAAGCTACGGTGCGCGTGTCCGCTCTTTCCCGGAGCCCCCCGGCGGCAGGCGCGGCAGTGGGGACGCGCTTCTCGACACTCGACCAGCGAGAGAGCCCGAGATCCAGAGAGCTCGAGTGACGCGCCTGAAGCCGCACAGCCAGCGCTCGGCAGAGACAATGCCCTGTGGCGAGTCTGCCTCTGAGCTCTAGACGTTTTCATGACACTTCACCAGCTCTCGTGACCAAGCGCCTGCTTCCATTTCATTGTCGCCAGCACCAGGCACTAATCTGAATTCTGACGAACAGATCCGAAACCTGTTAATGTGCGTCACTGAGTCAACAAACCAAATTCTTGTTTGACACGTCCTAGAAACTGCAAATGCTGACATGTCATGGTGCAAACAAAATCCAGTGACAATTTCTGGGTAGAATATTCTAGTCAAGACACTAACGACTGAAAATATCTGTCACCAGGGGCGCCTGGGTGGCTCAGTTGGTTAAGCGTCCAACTTCGGCTCAGGTCAGGATCTTATAGTTCGTGAGTTCGAGCTCTGCATCAGGCTCTGTGCTGACCGCTCAGAGCCTGGAGCCTGCTTCTGATTCTGTGTCTCCCTCTCTCTCTGTCCTTCCCCCACTCACACTATGTCTCTCTCTCTCTCTGTCAAAAATAAATACACATTAACAAAAAAGAAAAAAAGAAAGCATCAGTCATTAATAAATACTGTGGGGTCAAACGTGACATTTTCAAATCCCAGACGCGAACACTACCATCCTTTCTGTGTCTACACCAAATCACTGCAATTGAGCTACACCTCCCATTTCTGGGTGTCCATCACCTTACCTGATGTGCTGTTTAAGGTGGCAAGACTTTTTATATGCGCGATGACAGTAAAAACACTTGTACGGTCTATCTGCTTCATTTACAAAATTGTTATTAAAATAACTTTGAAAAAACTGGTTTCTTGGAATGGGCTGGATAAGACCTACAAACCAAAAGAAAATCAGGAATAATTCGCTGTTAATGCTACTAAAAAAGTTAAATGTCAAAAGGCATCTGCTTTCCCCAAAAGATGAAAATTTGGAGGAGTTAATATAGATTTCCAGTGTTGCAGCTAAATGCTTTTCTAATCGTGTGGGAAACTGGCTATTTTCAAAAAGCCCATTGGGAACCACTTATAAAGTTAATATAAGACAAGTATTTTCCAACAAAAGGATTATATGCACATCGCAGTTCCTTCCTCCAGTTCAGTTTCTAAGGGTTTCCCACATTTGTTGGCACAGAATCAAAATAACCGTATTCAAAATGTAGGTCAATCAGGACTCTGAATCCCTTCTCCGTTCAGTGTAGAGACTGTACCCCGAGTACTACGATAAACTTGAAACACAAATGATTCTCATGTGATCTTCTGTTCTAAAAAACGTCTATTTTTACAGAAATGTTGTTAAAGGGTTATCTGTGAGTAGGAAAATTAGTAGGTTTTACAGTCTTTCAATAAATAAAGAACCCCCTTAGGCTGACTATGAAAAGTCGGCCTTGATCAATTCAGGACAAAATGCATTTGAGCCTTCCCGATCACTTCCTATTCACCTGGAACATTAGGAGAGAGACCCCACGGGCAGCTCTGCCTGGCCCCCCTCCTTCCCCAGGGCAGCACAGTCAGGATCCTGGGCCGTGTCTGGACCCCGACCCCCACCGGGCCACTAACTCCTGCGTGAGAGTCCTTAGCGGGCACTGCCTAGGACACCCGGTCCTGGCTCTCGGAAACAGCCCAGGCTGCAGCTCAGCTCTCCGCCCTGGAACCCACTTCTCCGTCCCGACTCTCCCTGTTGGATGTGAAAAACAATCCCTCCAGCCACACAGAGCCTGTGTTTCAGAATTCTCGAGAACTCCCTCCCCAGTCTCGTTCAGTCCTTTGCCGGCCTGGGGGCCACGCTTCTCCACGGCCTGTTTCCCCGTCCCCATTCCCGCTGCCGCCGATCTGAGACAACGCAGGAAGAGGCAGAGCAGCGGAGGCCTCGGAGGCGCAGCTAGGGCACGTCGCCGCCGCACCAGACCCAGGAACCGGCCCTGCTCCTCCTGACGCCTGCAGCAGGGGCCCCGTCATTTTTCAAAGAGAACTCAGAACCCTCCCTTGTAACCTGTGTCCAATCGGCACAGCACAAACCGAAAACTGCTGGAACTTGTCCCATTCCACAAGTGGTCTGGACGAGCAGAGCCAAATCAGTGCTGCTCAGAGACACTCTCCGCGGCTTCGGTGCCGTCCCATGCTCCCCGGCTTTGTCCTGGAGACTCGGCTCCTGCTCAGAACAGCAGTCACCTCCCTCAGGACCCACACACTGAATCTCGTGGAGACAAACACCACGACGATGCCTCCATCAAATCACGGTTCTGCTCAACCCTCGCCGGTCACAGGCGGTCGGGCCAGCGTGCTCGGAGGCCTTGTGTGGCTCGCTGCCCAGCTCTGAGTCACCACCGCTCTGCGTGGCTTCCGACCCCGCTGGCTCTCAGTGCTCCCCCCAGCCACCCTCCCGTCACCTATTCCCTCTAGCTCACTATCCCTGTCTCCTTCCCCCCTCCCCTGGCTACAGCTTAAGCCCGGGATCTGTCCCATGGTCACGGACACATTCCTGAGCCCATGACACCCCCCAAGGAGGACAGGTAATATGACCCAATATATTAACGCTCCTGTCCTCAGTGTCGAGAAAATTAGGGACTGGAGGAAAGAAGCACACACACAAACTCAAACCGAGACCGTCTATTTCCAGTCGCAGGGCCGACCTTTACTGGCCGGCTAGTGCGCTGGGACCCTGTGTGGCGGCGCGAGCAGAACAGAAAGCTCATGTGAACGGTCTCCAAAGCAGCACCTGACACGTGTGCTGTCTGGGTCGCCATCCAGCTCATGACACCGGGACACCCGCGTGCCTCACAGGAGGTCTGCGCAACAGCTCCTGTCAGGCACAGTCATTTAGTTTTATGCAAACAGGCTCAGTAACTACGTGCATAAAAGTACCACTTAATTAAACCATAAACTCCAAAGAAAGAGTATCTGGTAACCATTTCCTTGTTCCTTGTTGAACTTAATGGAATGAATGGTTTCTGAGAAAAACACCAATGGGAAATTTTTTAAATTCATCCCACAAGTAATGTCAACTGTACAAAATTACAAATTTCAGAAATTTTATGTAGTTCATTAGATAATATATGTTAAAAAGCAACTAGAAAGAAAAATATAGGGCAATGAAGTAATTTTAAGCAACTAGTTATCTACATCACATAAATTGATGGAAGTAGATAAAATAAATGAAATTCACAAAGTAATTTTTAAAAAGTAAAAACTCTCCAAGGGTTAGATCTACTGCACTGGGGAGTAAGTAAGACACTTCACAGATAAGGAAGCGAACTGTGCCTTCTGCCGCCTGACAAACGAAGACCATGCCTTATAAAGAGAGCTGTGGGGAAGCTGTTTCAAGGTCACCAAGGCGGGCGCCGGGGGCTCAGAGTAAAGATCACCAAGGCGGGGTGCCTGGGGGGCTCGGTCGGTTAAACCTCTGACTTCAGTTCAGGTCACGATCTCATGGTTTGCAGGTTCAAGCCCGGCATCGGGCTCTGTGCTGACAGCTCGGAGCCTGGAGCCTCTTTCTCTGCCCTTTTCCCACTCTTGATCTCACTCTCAAAAATAAATAAAACATAAAGAACATTTGTTGAAGACCACCAAGAAGTCAGGCGAGAGGCCAGTGCATAAAGTCAGGATGTTCGGGGATGTCCTCCTAGGGCCCTGCAGCAGACCCCACGCGCACGAGGTGGCACAGCTGGGCAGTCAAGGCCAGCGGGCAGGCCTGCACCTCCTCCAGGCTCCAGGCTGCGCCCGCCTCGCTCCTTCACACTGACAGCCACGTGTCCGCCCAGGACAGCCAGCCTGTGCCGGAGAACCAACGCCAGGAGCTGACCGGGGGCCTTAACACTAGCCATGTGCACTGGGCCTCCCTGGTAAGGCCCACTCTGGCGCAGGGTCCCCACCGCAGCGGCAAGCCCTCGCCCCCCCGCGGTTCCCACCCAACTCTCTGCTGTGGCTTCTGGAACCTGTGTTCTCCACCATCAACAACTTCCCAGAACGCTTGGCTCATCATTTCTTTTCCAGAACCACAAGCCCACAGTCGAGAGTGCGTCCCCGGAAGCTGGCTCCCTCACTCTCAGTGACCGCCGCCTCTCTGAGGAGGAGCCGGCCTCGCGGCCTGGCCAGCTGCGGCCTCCTGCCCAGCCACCATTCCTTCCCGGTCTGCCCGTGACTCACGAGCAGAGTCCCTGCATCGGGCCCTCGCCCGTGCGCTCCTGCCCTGCCAGTCCCCTAGCTCCTTCTCCAACGATCAGGAAGCTCATAAAGAGGAACGTGAAGGACCTGCTCTCGGAGGTGATCATAATGAACCGCGCGTGCGCTCTCACGGAAGGGTCTGTTATACACGAACACAGGTGCGACCGGCCACACACCCGTTCTGGCTCTACCTCAAGTGCACACTCGCCGCCAGGCCAGGCCAGGACACAGGACTTCCTGCGCATCCTCTGCAAGGAGCTCCCCTGGGCCAGTGGGCCCAGAGCACCTCACACACCTCTGGTGGGCACCTCTGTCGTCTGCGTACCGTCACAGGGCTGCAGTGACCAAGCCGGGCGGCACAGCGGCTTGCTGCCTCCCCCGTGCGCAGGAGGGACAGCCCGCGCGGCGGTGTGCGGCACGTGTATTCAGAAACAGACCCCCAGTGGACCCTGAGTCCTTTGCTGGGGGGGAGGCTTCCTACCGTGAGCTATTAAGGCAGTAAAATTACAGGCCTCATTTTTTAGATGCTTTTTCACCTATAATAATTTTATAAACACAAAGTCCTGTTACCAAGTTAGGCTAATTACACGGTCTCAGTTTCTGAAGAAAAAAAAAATTAAGGGTAAATTAAATATATATAAATATCCTAAAGTCTTGGTGACATTATGTCATTTCTACTAGACCATCAGTCCTATACGTATGTGAGTATATAGATGAATATATATAGACGAACATAAATATACATATACACACATTATTTTAAGGAAATACTCATCTCAAGGAAAGGCATAAATAATTCCAGTTGATTAGTGTGTCTCAAAAACAAACTGAAAATGTCCTTAAACTTCCTAAAATTCCTTCTATAATAATAGGAGAAAAAGCTTTATCTTGTTACAGTGTTTGGGAAAATACATTTAAGCCTTAGAAGAGCTTTCTCATATTATAAATAGTAAGAGAATGCAAATGCTGCAAAGTGATGACACATAGAACATTATTGTAGATAATACGAACATATAAAATAAACTTGGTATGTAAGGTGAGACAAATGTGTTTTAGAAAGCAAGAGAAATACTCTATTAGCGATATAATTGAAACATGAACATAAACTTGGAAGATCAATCATTACACCCAAGGTGCAACCAAGGGGCACCTGCTGGCTCAGGCGGTCAGGCGTCTGAGTCCGGACTGTGGCTCAGGTCATGATCTCAGGATTCATGGGATCGAGCCCCAGCGCTGGGCACCGCACTGACAGTGCGGAGTCCTCTGGGGATTCTCTCTCTCCCTCTCTCTGTGCCCTTTCCCACTCGTGCTCGCTCAAATAAACTTAAACTTAAATAAATATATAAAATAAACTTAAAAAATATATAAAATAAAAGATAACCAAAGTCTGGCTCACTTACAAAGAAAAGATATTTCAAACATCTATGCTACACAAAATGAAAACTTGGGGACATTACACTTACACACACACACACACACACACACACACACAGTTATATATAGGGGAAAACAGTGACTTCTAAAAAAAATAGATACATCTATGATTTGAAAATTGAGAAGAAACTATAGCTCAGAATCCCTTTTCCTTATTTCTTTTTTTTTATTTTTTTAACATTTACTTATTTTTGAGAGACAGAGAGAGACAGTATGATCAGGGGAGGGGCAGAGAGAGAGGGAGACACAGACTCTGACTCAGGCTCCAGGCTCCGAGCTGTCAGCACAGAGCCTGACGTGGGGCTCGAACCCACAAACCGCGAGATCATGACCTGAGCCAAAGTTGGACGCTTAACCGACTGAGCCACCCAGGCGCCCCCCCCCATTTTCCTTATTTCTGCTTGCCCCCCAGTTTTATAGAGAAGTTAACAGGCACATGTCACTGTAGGGGAAGGTGTCCATCTACTGTGACATGGCCATTGTGGGGGGCTCGGCTAACACCCACCCCCGCATGAAGATACAAAAAAAGAAGGAAGAAAAGACGAAAAACGTTCTCCGTGTGAGGAGAGCTCTCAGGACGCACTCTCCTCACAACCTGCCCGCACATCACATAGCAGCGCGAGCGGTAGGCACCAAGGTGTCTCCTGTGGCTGGTGCGTATTTATCTCACAACTTGAAGCGTGTACCTTTCAACCCCCTTCCTCCAGTGCTCGCTCGCCCTCCGCTCTTCTGAAAACCACCAGTTTGACCTCTTGTTCTCTGTGTCTGCATTGGTCTCTTCTTCCTTCTGGACCCACACGAGTGAGAGCATCTGGTGTTTGTCTTTCTCCAACTTGTTCCACTTAGCAAAAAGCCTTCCAAGTCCATCCATGTTGCTGCAAACGAGAGCATTTCCTCCTCTTTTATGGCTGAATAATATTCCTTTTTTGGTTTTTGTTTTTGTTTTTTTTACCCACTGATCCATCAATGGACACTGAGATTGTTCTCATCTCTTGGCTACTGCAAATAATTCTGCTATGAACATAGGGGTGCGGTTATCTTTTTGAGTTAGTATTTTCATTTCCTTTGGAAATGGGTCCAGAAGTAGAATTGCTGGACCACAAGGTAGTTCTATTCTTAACTTTCTGAGGATCCTCCATAGTAGTTGCGCCTATTAACGATCCCACAAGCAGTGCACAAGGTCTGCCCACTCTCCACATCACACCAGCATTTGGCCACAGGCAGGAGGTGATATTTCACTGTGGTTTTAATTTGCATATGCTAATGACCAGTGAGGTCAAGCTTCTTTTCACATACCTGTCAGCCTTCTATCTTCTTTGGAAAATGTCTATTACCCACTTTTTAATTTTTTTTTTAGTTTCATTTATTTATTTGTTTTTTATTTATTTGAGTTGTAGGAGTTATTTTGGATATTAACATTTTATCAGATACATTTGAATGCAAAATGTTTTCTCCCATTCCACAGGCTGTCTTTTCACTTTATCGGTGGTTTCCCTTGCTGTGCAGAAGCGCTTTAGTTTGATGCGGTCCCACTTATTTTTGTTGCTTGTGCTTGAGGTGTCCTATCCAAAGCATCATTATTACCAAGACCCACATCAAGGAGCTTCGTTCCCAAGTTCTATTCTAGACCTTTTGTGGTTTCAAGTCTTACATTTACATGTTTTAACCCATGTTGAGTTAATTTCTGTAAGTGGCATAAGGTAAGGGTCGAGTTTCATTCTTTCACTTGTGAATATCCAGTTATCCCAGCACACTTATTGAAGAGAGTATCTTTCCTCCATTGAGTGTTCTTGGCTCCCTTGTCAAGTAACAGCTAACCATATATTCTTGGGTTTATGTCTGGGTCCTCAATTTTATTCTACTGGTCTACTGGTTTTTATGCCAGCACCACACGGTATCAGTGACTACAGCATTATAGTATAACTTGAAATCAGGAAGTGTGATGTCTCCTGCTTTGTTCTTCTTTCTCATAATTTCCATGGCTAATTACATTCTTTGTGGTTCCATACCAATTTTAAGAGTGTTTTTCCTACGTCTGTAAAAAAACACCATTAGAATCTTAATAGGATTGCACTAAATCCACAAATGGCGTCAGTAGTAGTGACATTTTAACAATTAATTCTTCCAATCCATGAACATGGGATACTTTTCTATTTGTGTCTTCTTCAACTTCTTTCTTCAGTGTCATGTAGTTTTCAGAGTATAGACCTTTTACCTCCTTGGTTATCTCTATTCCTAAGTATTTTATTGTTTTTGATGCTACTGATCTTGCTAGGACTTCCAGTACTCTGTTGAATAACTGGTGAGAATGGGCACCCTTGTCTTCTTTTGATCTTATAGGAAAAGCTCTCAACCTTTTACCATTGAGCATACTGTTTGTTGTTGTCTTGATATATATATCCTTTATTATACTGAGTTACGTTCCTTCTATTTCTAATTTGTTAATTTTTTTATCATGAATGGATGTCAAATTTTGTCAGATGCTTTGTCTGGCATCATATGACTATTTTCTTTTATTAATGTAACATACCACACTGACTGATTTGTGTATATTGAACCATCCTTGCATCCCTGTGATAAACCCCACTTGACCGTGGTAAATGATTCTTTGATGTGCTGTTGAATTTGGGTTAGCAGCATCTGGCTGAGAAATCTCACATGGATATTCATTGATATTGAATAGTTTTCTTGTCGAGTCGCGTCCTTGTCTGGTTTTGGTACAAGGGTAATGCTGACCTTGTAAAATGAGTTTGGGGAATGTCCTTCCTCTTTGACTTTTTGGAACAGTTTGAGAAGGGTTGGTGTTAATTCTTCTTTAAATGTTTGTTAGAATTCACCAGTGAAACCATCTGGTTCTGGTCTTTTTATGTTGAGAGACTTGATGATTAATTCAACAAACTTACTAGTCACTGGTCTATTGAACTTCCTATTTCTTCCTGATTCAGTCTTGGTAAGCTGTATATTTCTAAGAATTATTCCATTTGTTCTAGATTGTCAGTCTGTTGGCATATAATTGTTCATAGTAGCCTCTTCAGATCCTTTGTATTTCTGAAGTATCTGTTATAATGTTTTCCTTTATATTTTCCAAAATTTTATAATTTTGTTGATTTAGATCCTCTCTTTGTTAGTTTAGCAAAGGGTTTGTCAGTTTTATTTTTTCAAAGAACCAACTCTTAATTTCATTAATATTTTCTACTGTTTTATGTTCTCTATTTACTTCTGCTCTAATTGTTTCTACTTCTTCCTTTCTGCTAACTTTGGGCTCAGTTTGTTGTTCTTTTTCTAGTTCCTTAAGGTGCAGATTATCTTCTTTATTTGGGACTTTTGGTGCTTCTTAATGTGGTGTGTATTGCTATGAATTTCCCTCTAAGAGTTGTTCTTGCTGCATCCCATGAGTTCTGGTATGTTGCGTTTCCATTTTCTAGTCTTAAGAACTTTTTTATTTCCCCCTTCTTTATTTCTTTGATCCATTGGTTGTTTAGGAGAGTATTGTTTAACTTGCATGTGTCTGTGAATTTTCCAGTTTCCCTCATTGATTTCTAGATTCATTCTACTGTCATCACAGAAGATACGTGGTATGATTTCAACCTTCTTGAATCTGCTAAGGAGTGTGTGTGTGTGTGTGTGTGTGTCCCCATGTGTGTGGCCTAACATATGGCCTACCCTGGAAAATGTCTGATGTGTGCTTGAGAAGAATGTGTATTCTGCTGTTGTTGGTTAGAACGTTCTGTATTTGCTTGTTAGGTCCATTTGGTGTATAGTGTTGTACAAATGTGCTATTTCCTTACTGATTCTCCATCTGAATAATCTGTTCATTGTTGAGAGTGGAGTATTAAAGTCCTCATCTATTACTGTATTACTGTTTATTTCTCCTATTAGCTGTTTCTACTTTTATGTATTTGGGTGCGCCCATATTGGACACATAAATATTTACAACTGTTGTATCTTCTTGATGTATTGACCCCTTTATTATTATATAATGACCTACTTTGTCTTTTTTTTTCTTTACCATTTCTACCTTAAAGTCCGCTTTATCTGATACAAGTATAGCTACTCCTGCTTTTTTTGGTTACCATTTGTTTGAAATGTCTTTTTCTACCCGCTTCACTCTCTAAGTGTATTTCACAGCTAACCTGAGCTTCTCCTGGGTAGCATATCACAGGATCTTGTTTCGTTCTCCCTTTAGCCATTCTGTGTCCTTAATTGCAGGATTTAATCCATTTACATTTAAAGTAATCATTGATAGGTAAGAACTTACTAATGACGTTTTGCTCATTGTTTTCTGAATCTAATGTTTTCTTGTCCTACTATCTTTTTGTGTTTTGATGCCTTAATATGTTTTAATTTCTTTACCATGCTCTTTTATGTGATTACTGTAGGATTTTCCCTTGTGGTTACCATGAGGCTCACACAGACTATCTTAAACTTATAACACAATTTTAAACAGATACTAACTTCAATGGAATCCATAAATTTTACACTTTTAAGCCTCCTCCCCCTCACATTTTAGGTTATTGCTGATAAAATTTATATTTTTTTAATACTATGTAACTACAGTTGCCTATAGTTATGGTTATTTTAACAAGCTTTTTAAAAAACTTGTTTTTAAATGTTTTTATTTATTTTTGAGAGAGAGAGCGAGCATGAGCAGGGGAGGTTCAGAGAGAGAGGGAGACACAGAATCTGAAGACAGACTCCAGTTTCAGAGCTAGCTGTCAGCACAGAGCCTAACACAAGGCTCTAACCTATGAACCATGAGATCATGACCCGAGCCGAAGTCAGAGGCTTAAACAACTGAGCCACCCAGGCATCCCTTTTTTTTCTTAACTTTTAACCTGGAGTTGTAAGTAAAGTGTGCACCACTATTGCCATAATGCAGAATCTAACTATGACTACATATTTAACATCAGTAGTGAGATGCTATCTTTTTATGTTTTTATGATGTTAATTACTGTTGTTTTACCTCCACTCAAAGAAATCCCCTCAGCATTTCTTATAAGAAGGTCTGGTGGTAATGATGTCTCTCAGCTTTTTATGATGATTATAATGAGCTTCCTCTGAATATCATGATCACCTGTGTCTCCAATACCTCCATAGTCTGCATATTATTGTATTTAAAATTTAGTTCTTGAATTTGAAGAAAAAACGCTTAGAGTACAAGAGAGCATGTTAAGTGAAATACAACCCCTAACATACAATAAACTTCACAATATTCAAGTTCAGTAAAAATTACTGGTGCTTGATGCCAAGACACAATGCCCCCGTGAAAATCACGGTGTGCTCCCCCATACATCTGTGCCTGGGAGTGCAATGGTAGTGCGTGGACAGAAGAAATGAACATACTGAACACAACCCTGGTCCAGAAGTCAGAAGATCCAGAATGCTAGATCTACCATGAGCACAAACTAGTTGTATAACGTAAAAGCAACATAACTCTTTCTAGAGCTTAGTTTTTATATCTGTACGAATGAAGAATTTAGAGAAGTTTTTGGAATGACTATGTTTAAGCTCCCACACAACTCTAAAAGTTTTTATGACTGGACAGCACCACACCACCAACTGTGCCTCCTTAACATGCAGGCGAATTACCTGCTAAGGTAGTTTTAATGCGTTCTAAGTTTCCTAAGTGATCATGTGAGTCTAAGCGACATATTATGTTTTAGGTAAGTAGGCTGAACTAGAACAGCTCATCTCCTAATGAAGTCAAATAACTGTAACTTATTGTGCGAAAACCTTTGCTGTCACTTTTTGTTTTTAAAGCAAAATCTGACCCCAAAGTCAAATCTTTTCTACAGGGCCCCTGAGGAGCTCAGAGTCTGAAAGAAGAGACAGACACAAATATAAATAATAATGACATTATAGATGAAAATAATTATTTACAATACTTTACACTCTACGACGGGAAGCGCTCTCTGTATGAAGCACTTCCCTCAGGGCTCTCACTCAGCCTGGACCAAAGAATTCTGCTCCCACTAATTTGGTCTACGTTTCACAGTTATCTGTGAAACCAACAAGCAAAATGTAGCCCATTTTAACCTGGGAAAAAATCTGGAGTAACACGGCTGGAGTGTAGCCAGGGGTTTAGAAACTTAAAGTCAAGAAACCCACAAGTGTTTAATTTGATGACTGGCAACCTGAAAAAACTGGTAATTTGAGAGTAACTCTAAAAGCATGAAGGATAATTCTAGGGCCACTGAAGAAATGTTGTATCTGTCCTGACTTTGAGAGATTTTTCTGCGTTTCAGGAATGACACAAACCATTGAGAACCTATGGATTACGGTGAAGATCAGATACACATTAGAAGAATTTGCTGTGTTGTTTTGTTTTGTGACCTACCAAAAGTGGACAAGGACACCCAGGTGTTCTAACCCCCACGGCAGCTTTGATCGGTTTCTCAGGTTTGGACAATTAATACCCTAAGAATTACAGTTACTAGGAAGCTCCGGACACTCACACATAAAACCACAGAGAATAGTACTTTGGGGTTTCAATCTGTCATCTGTTTTGAGGTTTTCCATTTCTTCTAGAGTCACTTACGACAGAAGAACATGATTCTAAAAAGATCCATTTCATCTAAATTTTCAAATGTGTTAGCTATCTGAACTTCAGCTAACACAGTTTAGCTATTCTCTATTATGTTTTCACTGAGCTGTGATGAAAGATTATATCCTGTGTAGAATCTACTTTTGAAAACTTGAAAATTTTCCATATCCTAGGATTTGGCCATCTTCTATTCCAAGCATATTTAAGAGTACGCATTACAGAGTAAAAGATTCGGTAAAGCTATTAAATAACCCTTTATGTACACGTGTACTTCAGATCCTCTTCAGTTTCACCATTTAGTTAAATTAACCTAATTGAGGAATTTTCACTATACTTTAGAATTTGAATATTCCTCCTTCCTTGTAATTATTTTTGGTTTATATATGTGATGGTATGCTCTTAAAAATTCATGATTTTTTTTTTTTTAAGACCCATGATTGTTGAGGAGCGTCTGGGTGGCTCAATCAGTTAAGTGTCTGACTCTAGATTTCCACTCAGTTTGTGATCTTGCAGTCCATGAGTTCAAGCCCAACACTGGCCCTCGCACTAACAGCGCAGAGCCTGCTTGGGACTCTCTCTCTCTGCTTCTCCCCTGCTCGTGCTCTCTCTCTCTCTCTCTCTCTCAGAAAAAATAAACTTTTTAAAAAGTTCATGACTTTTGATCATCTTATTAAATATACCATTTAACTTTCATTTATATTAAATTATACTCTGATGTGAATTTTGTTCAGAGACTGGATTATCTTGCCTAAGACAGAGTACAGAAACTATAAAAATACACGTTTTAGCACAGAATATAATGAAGTTTCTTAAATTTTGTTTAGCACTTATAAAAATCATTTTGATGAAGATTCTCATAAGCAGTGTTTTATTCTAGTTAATAAAACCATACTTTAATCTTAATAATATTAAGCCTAAAAAAAACAAACAAACCCTAAGAGCTAGCAGTTTTCCTTTTTAGTCCAAACACTACAGCAGCCCCTATAAAACCCGTCACCTATCACACAGGGATTTTAAGATGAAAATAACGAAGTGCACCGTGTATTTCACAGGAAGAACCCTGTCCACGCTGGTCGTTCCACTGAGGCAGAAACCTGTCTTCAGTGACGACTCACGTGCTAGTGTCTTCACTGTACACATCCCTTCTCAACCAAGAGCACAACCTGGGCAGTAGCTCAGACAGAACTAGGATTTCCATTTTGCTGTGGGACACACTAGGCCATAAAGCAAAAGTACGAACACAAACGTCAGTAACAATACGCTGAGACCGTCTGCCTATGTGGACGGTGACATCCATACGCTTCTCGCCAGGCCAAAAGGGAAGAGACTCTTACCTACGTCAGTTATGAGAATCGGCTCCTGCAAAGGAATATCGGGGACTGGGAGGCTCGCCTTGCCGACGCGAACCTTGGCGGGCTTGCGCTGGTGCCTCATCTTCCTTAGCTCCGTGTGTTTGAAGTGGGAGGCGATGTGGGTCTTCCTGTGGCCTGAGGTCCGAAACTTTTTGTCACAGTGAGGACAAGCAAAAGGTCTGACTCCTGATCAAAATAGAAGTATGCTGTAGAATTACTTCAAGAAAATAATCTCAACAATTAATGCCAACGTAACGTTCAAGCACTCGAATACGGATACGACACTTCTGTCACCTCCTGCGTAGTTTCATGGACATCACACAGCTGTCCCCTATCTGCACACGGGGCAAGACGCAGATGCCGAGGTGTGTATTACGACCATTTTAAGTCAAAAAGAACAACTGTTATCCGTGCGGATATTCAAAATTCAGTCAAATGCTCAGTCGCTAAGACTACTCCGGGGCAGTAAGACTGCTCTCTCCCAAGGATCGCAGACGCCGATGTTGAACTAGCACTTAGCGGCCCGGAGCATTTAGTAGCAAGCAGTAAGCGGGAGTTGTCAGCGAGTGTCACTAGTAACAGCGCTGCTGCCCCCACTGACTGTAATGACGCCCTCTGTACAACTCTCCACCCCGCCCGGAAGGAGAGTGCCCTCATTTAGAATTTTACTGGTAAGTGAAAATGGAGATTTCAAAGAAGGGCATATAACAAAACCAAGGAGTTTCAGCTCTTCAAATACTAATCCCCATGGTCAGTTCAGCCCAGTATCCCAGGTGCGCAAGAGAGGTTCCCCCTAATGAGGAGGGATTTCTTTGGGGGGTGGGGGGATGATAAAAATGTTGAAAATAGATAATTGGGTGGGTTGCACAATTTCTGAATAAAGTGAATTCCGAATTCACTTTAAAGGAGTACATTTTGGGGTGCTTGGGTGGCTCGGTCGGTTAAGCAGCCAACTTCAGCTCAGGTCATGATCTCACAGTTTATGGGTTCGAGCCCCCTGTCGGGCTCTGTGATGACCACTTGGAGCCTGGAGCCTGTTTCAGATTCTGTGTCTCCCTCTCTCTCTCTGCCCCTCCCCCACCCTCGCTCTCTCTCTGTCTCAAAAATAAACTATAAAAAAATTTTTTTAAATAGTACATCTTATGATCTGTGAATATATCTCAACAACACTATCATAAACGAAATTACAGCCTAAACATGAGTGTTTTCATGCCTTCATGCGGATGACACATCTGGAAGAGGAGGTGTGAGGTCTCCCCTCCCCGTCACGGGCCTCCGCACAAACGCCACGCCCCCAGGGGTCTCCTAACAAAGGCCCACCTTCTCCACCTCTAAACATGGTGGCCCACAAGCACCCCTGCCTTGGCTCTTTGCCTCCTGCATTCATCCTGAGTGCTCGAGTTTAGTGCTCCCCTCGTGACGCCGGGCTCCACGAGCATCCGGGCCCCATCCACTCCAAGTCCCAGCTCACACCTGGAGCCTGGCCTGCGCAGGTCACGGAGGCCTTGGAAGGGAGTGCAGCTCCTGGCCTCGGGCCCCAGGACCCCGAGCGACGGGAGGGACCCCGGCCCCGGGCACCCGTGTGCAGGCGGATGTGCACTTTGAGGCTCCTGGCCTCGGGCCCCAGGACCCCGAGCGACGGGAGGGACCCCGGCCCCGGGCACCCGTGTGCAGGCGGATGTGCACTTTGAGGCTCCTGGCCTCGGGCCCCAGGACCCCGAGCGACGGCAGGGACCCCGGCCCCGGGCACCCGTGTGCAGGCGGATGTGCACTTTGA